>BFEA01000963.1:99923-126953 GCA_003427395.1 Chara braunii
AGAGAGAGAGAGAGAGAGAGAGAGAGAGAGAGAGAGAGAGAGAGAGAGAGAGAGAGAGAGCAGCTGGCTGAGACATAGAGAGGGGAAGGCGGGGAGGGGCGAAAGAGATGAGGAGAGGTCGGGATAGAGGACGACGGGGCCGGGATCAGGCTAAGCCAGTAGTTGTACCACTGATCTGTCAAACGAAAGACCTAGAGAACAAACCCGTGCACCTGTCTGGGCTAATTGCGAAGTTTCATAATGTGAGGAATACTCCCTACGCAAGAGTTTCGTAAACTCTGGATGCTATCCAAAGATGGGCCTGAATGTTGTCACAATTTCGGTTAAATGCAGTCACGAAGTACCTTAGGCTAGTAGTACCTGGTTTTCGACTTCTCTTTTTTTGGGCGATTCGTGGCCCGATCTATACATTTGAATGGGGATGTACATGTGACTTGTCTACTAGTCAAAAACTAGAATGTAAGCTTTATCCGGGGCCGAGGTCCCTCTAGCAAAGAGAATTGGATCGAGCTCATGACTATGGATGTGTTTTATGCAGAGATGCAGAAATTTAAAGCAGTTCAAGTTCAATCTTGATTTCCTGCACCTCTCCATAAACTCGTCCAGATTCAGGCACTCAATCCGATCCTCTTTGCTAGTGGGACCACGCCCCACGAGGTACACTCTTCTTTTTCCGAAAGGGCGAGGGGAATTCAGATGTACATTCTTTTCTTTTTTTGTGACGGATCAGATATCCTTTTTTTCTTTTATCTCTCACTTTTTTTTTCCTTTTACTTTTTCACCCCCGAATATTTAACATTGAATTTCTAGGCAAAGAAGATGTGTGTCTGCGAAGAAGTGATGAGGGAGAAATAAAAAGAAGAGCACACAAATATTTAACACTGAATTTCAAGCCAAAGAAGACGTGTCTGCTTTTTGCCCAGAGAAGCGCTTTTTTTTTTTTTTTTTGTTCCTCCCACTGTGTATAAGCATTCCTTTTGTCCCTTCTTTCTTTTTTTTTCCGGAAAGGGCGACGACCTAGAGTTGGCATCATCGAGCGGACCGGCCCTAGGTAACTCAGTCCGTACACCCAGGTACTGAGCTAGGGCAGTCCGTACACCCCCGTACTGAGCTAGAGCAGTCCGTACACCCCCGTATTTCGTTCATTTGGTTCCAGTGGAGTTCAAACCCCGGTCTGTATTTCAACAGTATGGGGTGTACGGACTGAGCTAGGGCAGTCTATATTTCAACAGTACGGGGGTGTACGGACTGAGCTAGGGCAGCCCGTATTTCAACAGTACCTGCCCTAGCTCAGTAAGGGGGTGTACGGACTGCGCCAGGGCAGTCTGTATTTCAACAGGCTGAGTACGGGGGTGTACGGACTGAGCTAGGGCAGTCTGTATTTCAACAGTGCGGCGGTGTACGGACTGCCCTAGCTCAGTACAGGGGTGATCAGTGCGGGGGTGTACGGACTGTCAGTGAGCCAAGGCAGTCTGTATTTCAAGAGTATGGGGGTGTACGGACTGAGCTAGGGCAGTCTGTATTTCAACAGTACGAGGGTGTACGGACTGCCCTAGCTCAGTAGGGGGGTGTATGGACTGCCCTAGCTCAGTACGGGGGTGTATGGACTGAGCTAGGGCAGTCTGTATTTCAACAGTACGGGGGTGTACGGACTGCCCTGACTCAGTCTGTATTTCAACAGTACGGGTGTACGGACTGAGCTAGGGCAGTTGGTAGCGTTACTTTTTACTTCCCTCCCCCTCCCCCCCCCCCCCCCCCCCCCCCCCCCCCCCCCCCAAAAGTAAGCTACATTCTTCTCTCAATTTCACCTCACACTACCTACCTACTACTAGTACTATTATTTTGTCCGATGGTTTCAGACTTGTATCAAGACATTGATTGGCTTCTCAACACGACTGGGTTCATTACACACACCCGCAAACACACACAAAATTATCATATTTATGCAAAACTTTCATTTCTTTTAGTTATTCTTCTGCGTTCTCTGGTAAATTTTCCTGTGTTTTTCCCCTGTCTAAGTGAGAACCTTTAAGATATGCCAAATAGCCAGTGTAGTCTGGCGTGCCTGGAACAGTATTAGGGGCCTGCTGTGTCTGGGATGTTCGTGTGTCTGTGCTCCCTGGTGATGAGTCACTGATGACAGACATTTATCAAAGAAACTCGCTAGCTCTCATGGTGGTGTGAACCTACAGTCCGTAGAGTTCTACTTCTGGTGTGAGTAGGTAATGATCTGCTTCGGTCTGTACTGTTTGACTGGACCGCCTTGCCTGTGCTGCCTTGCTGCCTTGCTGCTCTTCCGTTTACATTTTGTGGTTCTCTTGTGGGCGCTGCCTTGTTGCTTGGCTGCTCTCTTGCTTGCTGTGTGTTCTGCCTCACTGCCTGGCTGCCCATCCACTTTGCTCCATATGGCATTGCCTGGCTGGCTCACTGCCTCACTGCCTTGTCGCCTTGTTACCTCACTGCCCCGCTTCCTGGTTGCCGTGTTACCTCTCATGCCTCACTGCGTTGTTGCCTTGATGCCTTGATGCCTTGTTGCCTCCTTGCCTCGCGGCCTTGTTCCCTAGTCGTACCCACCCACCTCCCCGATGCCCTCCGGCCTATGTGCTTCGCTGTTGCTTGCCCTCCACTGCCTTATGGCCTCCCCCTTGCCCTGCTGATTGTAATGTCCGTTGCTGGTCGTCAGCCTATAACAGGGGCTAGAGGATATCATGACTCGAAACATCAATATGAGGATTCTGCAGATTGCAGAGGGTTCGGCCTCCTGATGAGCAGGCCAGTTCGACGAAACAGTCTGTCAGGATCCTTGTTCTTGTTCTTAAATTTTTACTTTATTTTTCTACCTTGTCTCTTATGATGCTATCCTGGGCTGGATGGTCTCTTTGTGATGCTGTCTTAGGCTACCACTGATACTCTAATGCAGATATGTCATCAATGTCCATGTGACCCTGCTCAGCTTAGTGCAGCATGCTCCATACATACATACAGACATACATACATACATACATACATACATACATGCATACAGACATACATAATGCCATGATAATGGATAGCTGTTGATGATTGCACCATTAGTAGTAATATCCTTTTCCTTTTCAAAAGGTATTCTTTATATACTATGTTTGCACATAAATGATGTGTGCAGCATTAGTGGAACTGATGTGTGTGTTGGTGTTGCCTGTGTGTGGCTCTGCTGTGTCACCTCAGTTCGTGGAGACCGACAGACAGTATTCCCTGGTGGAACAGGAAGCTGCTCTCTTTTTTTATTTGTTTTCTTTTTTTTTGGGGGGCTTTGTTTTGTGCTGTCTCCTGGGCCAGGGATGACGAGCATGGATTGAAGAGACCTTCTTTCCCCAAACACAATGCACCCTCATCGTCACTGCATCGGACTGGGAAGATACCTACAAGGAAAGACAATGCCACCCAATTGCAAAAGAAACGAAAGCACTTGCAAAGAGATAGAGACCAAAGAAGAAGGCAGACGTGCACTCAGACAGGCACCGGACCGGCAAGCATGCACACACACACACACAGACTTAAAAAAACCAGCAGAATGCGGGAATCTCAGCAAGGCATACATTCCAGCGGCAGAACTCGGAAATCAGCAGTGTTCTCAGTCCGTGTTTTGGCGGGTCATTACACACTTGTCTTTTTTAAAATAAAAACATGGATCGAAGAACAGAAAACAGAAAATATGATTCAAATGTATATCACATTTTCATCAATAATGTGTCAAATTTGAATGCACAACAATATTACCGGTCTGGTAGGAATGCACCTTTCCATCATCTCATCCAGGTGCTTGCGCAGGTCATGCCGTTGGCAATCTGCACATGCACATGCTTCGTACCTGGCTATTTGTGGGGTTTTCAATCTGGACCAGTATTTGTTCGTGCATCTTCTTCTTCTTTTCTTCTTCTTCTTTTTTAATAACCATGAACATCATCTTTTTCTTTTCTAAAGCAAACATAATAAACGTATGAAAAGTTCTATGTACTATGAAGTTATGAACACATGTTTACATCTTTGCGTTTCATTTGCAAATTTCCGTACAAAATTACTACTACAAATGTGTAATTACCATACTTGCAAGCGGACGGACGGAACGAGCGTCCGGTCCGGTCCGCTTTGCCGCATGCGGCACCCTCCCCCCGGACCGGACGGACCCGGACCGGACCGGACCGGACCGGACTGGACGGGGCCATTTTTTTTTCGGGGGGGGGGGGGGGGGGGGGGTAACTGGTCGTCGGGCACACATTCGTGCGCCGCGCGGGTCTGGTCCGACGGTCCGCCGCACGTGCGGAACCGCGCGGACGGCATCCGCTTGCAAGTATGGTAATTAATAATTATGATTGTCAATGAGTTGAATAAGTCCATAATTCTATCAGTATATATTATGAAGTCCAGTTTTAATTTTAACGATGCGTTGAAGAGCCACATCATGATGTTGTTTCACAAAGCTCAGCAGCATGCCCATTTTTTTTTCTGCTTCATCTTCTGTTTGCAGAGCCTGGAAGATGATGAAGTGACCCCCTTAGACAGCTGGGATATGGTGATAACCATGGGATGCATGCAGATGCAGTGTGGGGTAAAGTTGCAACACTGGTGTCCTTCTTCCCTTTCCTTTCCTTTCCTTTCCCTTTTCTTTCCCTTTTCTTTCCCTTCTCTTTGAAGTTCCGTTCTCCTTCCGTTCTCCTTCCGTTCTCTTTGAAGTTCCCTTTTTTTTTTTTTTTTATATATATATAATTTGGACCATTTCTCGATTTATGCGTGTCATCCTTGCGCAGGGGCCATGCTAATCTTCTCTGTATCGTTCCAATTTTAACAGATGTTCCGAAGGACCTCTTTGAAGTTCCCTTCTCCTTTCCTTTTCTTTCCATTCTCCTTTCCTTTTTCTTTCCCTTCTCCTTCCCTTTTCCTTCCCTTCTCTTCTCTTCTCCTCCGTCGGATGCTTTGGCATCTCGTCCCGATCACATCCCTTCCCTTGCCTTGCCTTCTTTGCCGTGGCAACTCTTTTTCCCAACACATTCTCAACACATCAAAGCCCTCGGTGCAGCAGAGGTTTAATGCTGGGTCACAATGGGCTAATAATCCAAGTCCCACTCAGAGTCCCATGCTGATTCCCACTCTGCGGTCCACTCTGAGAGTCTGAGAGTCTGAGTCCAAATCTGAAGCCCAGTCTGATTCTGAGCCTCAAGCCGAGGCTTATTTGAGGCTTATGGAATGAACGTCACAAGATTCAACTTAGAATACAAATTGCAAATTGAGAGCAATCAGATGAAGTTCACATGAACTTGAGTGATATCCATGAACAGTGCAAATTCAAAGGTCCACTGAAAAGTGCAATAATATACAATTGAAAAAGTTCGAGAATAAGCGTTTGAACTGCTGCAACAAGCAGGTATGTACCCAACTTCCTCCTCCTTTGGCTGCTTCTCTTCTCTCTCTCTCTCTCTCTCTCTCTCTCTCTCTCTCTCTCTCTCTCTCTCTCTCTCTCTCTCTCTGTGGATAGTCTACTTCTCTCTCTTTCTCTCTTGCAATGTTCTTCGCTCAGTGTCCCTCACGCATTGTTTTCTCTCTCGACGTCCTAGATATACCCTGAATGCTACTATAGTGTGCCTTGCTGATCTTGGGGGGCTATGGCCGCTGGGGAACCTCTCCCCTCTCACCTGGCTATGGCTGACTGTAGCAGCTAGGCGCTGCGCACTTCTCTCCCTTACGCTCCTTCTTCATCCAGGTCGCTTGATCACACATTGTCAAGCTCTTGCAGCGCTTCCACAATTCTGCGAAATAAACAACTGAATGCCTTTCGAAACTGTAGCCCAAAATATGTAGTTGCAGTGGGCTGTTTGTGCCTGCTTCAATCGGTCCCAGCCTCCTGTGGCCTCTGCCTTTGCCATATTGCCATTTTGGGAAAATTCCCGACTCTCATTGGGAGGCTGCAGCTGCAAAATTGAACTTTAGGGACTTGACTAGTTTGCAGGTACTGTAGCTGCCTACCGACGATCTCATACTACAGACCCTAGGCCTACCCCTGCCGGTACTGTAGCCTACCGGATTAACTGGGACCAGGACCTTTGGGGACTAACTGTGTGAAATCCTTTCACTCCCACGGGCCTAATTTTGAGGTCCTCCGAGAAAGATTCAATGTTCACCTGTCTGTAATGTTATCTTCTATCCTAGTAGCAAGCTCATAGTAAGACACAATATGAGGTGCAGTTTCCATCAGCTCATCTTTAGTGTACCATCAGTCATCTTCCGGTTCTTGATAGACAAACCTGACAATCACTTTAAAGTACCGCAGTTGTCTACCCCTTCTCCCCGTTCGGTATACATCTTCTTCTATGATACGGTCAATGTTGCATACTCGTGAAACACAGTCATAAGCATGGCGCTGATTCGCAGAACCGGCCAGATAATACAGAGTTGATACAAATACAGCGGAAGAGTTGATACCCATGGACTGACTCTGACCTGACTCGGACTGCAATCGAACACTCTCAATCATACATCGGGGGTGTGAAAGCCCTGGCCGTAGACATAGATGAAGGCCAGGATCTGAGATCATCCACGGACGAATGGAGGGAGGAGAGAGACGAAAGGAGGAGGAGAGGGAAGATGACGTCAACTCAATGTTTCCAAAGATAGTATCTTGAAATGTCAGAAGTGACGACAATCCGAAATGTCGCGAATAACATGTCTCACAATGTCTCAGATATCGATCTCACAATGTCAAGTACATCTCCAGAAGGAAGATGAAATCAGATCCCCAAGTCGCTGTCGCCGTTCCCAATGTTATCAGAATCCGTAACCATCCTTCATACTCATAATAGTCCCGTAGGAGAACTCAGAAGTAGGCTTAGACTGAGAAGGTAGGAGGAGAGCAAGAGAGAGAGAGAGAGAGAGAGAGAGAGAGAGAGAGAGAGAGAGAGAGAGAGAGAGAGAGAGAGAGAGAGAGAGAGAGAGAGAGAGCAGGGGGGTTGAGGAACAGAGGGAGCGAAAGGCGAAGCCTTCCTCCCGGGTACCTGAACCGGTAGCTATGGCGCGGCAGGGCCGCTGCACTGTTCCTTCTCGCCGCTGCGCTCGTCGTCGCCTCGCTGCTCGCGCTAACGCTGCTGCGCTGCGCTAATCTCCCTAACGCTGCAAGGCTGCGCTAATCCTGAAGACTAACCCAACCGTACTAACCTCTAACCCCCTGCTGAGGCTGGTACCCAGCCTTTTGTAGTGCTGGGCCGGCCTCCTACCTGCTGGTACCTACCGGCCTGGACCGTTGATCTGAATCAACGGACTTGGTGCCTAAACTTGGCAGCCTCTGAAACTGCGCCGCCGGTAGGTCCTATGCTGGACCGGTACCGGCCTGGTGGCCGTTGGCCCGGGCCTCTGCCTGAACCGTCGTGCCCCTGGCCTACCTGGGCCTCATCTGAACCGTCGTTCCCCTTAGGCCTACCCTGCCTACCTGGAACCGGGCCCTAACTGGGGCCCGTGTGGCTCAGAATGCCACACTGTCAGTCAATGTCGTAACGTCCATCCATATCCATATCAGGAGGGATCACGGGTCTGCGTGAATGGAACCTATCGTTAATAACATAAGGCAGCAGCTTAGATGCATGGAATACCGGGTACGTGTGCAGATGCAACGGGATTATATCGATGGTGTAACTTAAAGAGGGACCGTCTGCATCGCCAATGACATCTAGAACCTCCGCGACCCTCTATCAACAGGTAACAACTTCTGAGAACATTCTCCCCCGGGAATGAACTCCTTTGACTTAAACCGGACAAGATCTCCAACAGCAAACGTCGACGGTCTACGGTGCTTATTTGTCTGTTCTACCATCTGATGTTGGGCCTTCTGGATGTTCTCAACAACTTTTTGTATCTCCTTCTCGTAGTGAACTGCAAATTTTCTTGTGCCCTATGGTAGTCTCTGATTCTGATTCGGATTCAGGCAGTCTATCGGTCGTCGGGGATGCCATCCCTTGTGCAACTCATTCGGTGTACGGCTACCGTCTTCACCCGAATAGAACCCCCGGCCATTATAGCTGTATTCGGGGCATTGCCAACTGTCAGTCCAGATATGGCGATAATCACCGGGCGTTCTATTGGGGTGAAGACAGTAGTTGCTAGATGCACAACGTTGTTATCGGCACTAGCTACCTTAGGTAGAAGCTCGTCCCAGTCTACCTGATCTGACCTAACATACATGCGAAGAACTTGCTGTTACAATAGCAGTTTGTTCATCTGCTTTGTCTGTCCGTTTGTCTCTGGATGTCTGCCTGATGACATGGTTAGTCTAGACCCGTCGACTTTCATCAACTGTTGCCAGTGCTCGTCAGTGAACCGCATGACACTGTCTCTATCATTAACGATGGTCAATGGGTGTCCATACTCAACAACCCAACGATCAAAGAATTTACGAATAACAAAATCTGTTTATGCCTCAGCGGGCAAAGGAACGAAACAACAAACTTACTAAACCTATCGACTATAACCATCACTTGAGTTTTCCCACTCTGACTCTTGATCTTAGTGTCTATGAATACTATAGAGACCGAGTCCCCAGGGCCCGACGGTATAGGGAGCGGTTTCAATTGTAGTCCTAGAGGTGGCTGCATGGGTTCCGCTGACACATTTTGCAGCCCTGAATGCACAGGACACAGTCCTGTTTCATGTCAGTCGACGTGTAGGACCTAGTAAGGAGGTTAGCGTACGTCTTCCTCCACCCAAAGTGTCCTTCCGAATCGTGCCATTCCCCTGGACCAGGTACGGCCTTGCGGATTTCCACGCTGCTCGACACGCACAGCCTGTCCTCCCTATC
Organism: Chara braunii; assembly: GCA_003427395.1. Classification (NCBI taxonomy): domain Eukaryota; kingdom Viridiplantae; phylum Streptophyta; class Charophyceae; order Charales; family Characeae; genus Chara; species Chara braunii. The sequence continues at coordinate 108,742 of BFEA01000963.1, forward strand.
GCCGCTATCGGTCTTCTCAAACAGCACTCTATAGTGACTGTCTCAGCACTTCTTCCTTGGGATTTTCTTTGGGAATATCTGTCTGCATAATTTGATCAGTGCCGTCCAGTGGGGCGAGGGGGACCGCTGGGTCTTTTCCTCTTTCCTGTGATTGGATTCCACTCTTTGCTCATTAACCAGGCAGGCTGGACGTGTTGGGGGGGAAGAATATATTGGGCCCACAGCGCTGGTACCGCTTCTGGCCGAGTTGTTCCACGCAGTGTGTTCGTTGTGTTTTTTCTTTCTTTCAAAATATTCTGAAGGATGGCGGTTAGTTGATATTGAGTTTCAGGTGTGCGCTTTTTCCTCGAAACTACTCCCTCTGCATAATATTATACTGACATCTTCCGGGGGTACCTAAAACAATTTTGTAACAATCTTATAAATGCCTGCGTTTTCCCCCCCAATCAACCCGGAAATTAGAATGGCTGTTCTAGGACCTGACAAGCTCGCTGATGGCAGAATAACTTTCTTCTGAGGCTGGCTTTTACGAGGCATGGTTGCTACTATCAAAGATAACACACTCACTGTCAGTGAGAGACGGACAAAATGGGATGTGAGCCGGACCCGTTTTCCAGCAGGTGACGCTCCCCACCAATAGATGGAGGCCCCCCGGGTGCTAGCGGTGTCTGCTCTTACCAGCACCGCTAGCATTGCAGGGGGTGTGTTGTTTGAAAAAAAAAAAAAAAAAAAAAAAAAAAAAGGACAGCACTTCCCCAGGCAGGAGACTCAAAGGGTGGCAGTCAGACTGGGCTTACGTCAGCAGTGTCTCCTTTACGTTCTTGGTTTATAGTACTTTAAAGTTTATACGGGTCTAGACTCTATAGTACTTTATACGGCTTTCTGAAAGAGGCAGTTTACCTGGGTCTGAGAGGAACAGATAAGAGAGAGTGGCAAGTTGACAGCACTTCGCCAGTCAGGAGAAGGGCGCACAATAGCTTTGGGATATTACTTTCAGAGGATGGACAGTCTCTTTATTAAAAAAGGCACACAATAGGCTTTTGCATAAGGCACAGAATAGATTCGGCATAAGGCACACAATAGATTTGGAATACTTTCAAAAAAAAAAAAAAAAAAAAGATTTGGCATAGTTTCAGAGGATGGAACAGTCTCTTTATTTCGTGATTGAATTGGACATTTTTTAATTGTGGTTTTCAGTTGCATGCTTCTCGCTTGTCTCACTCTAAAGCGTACAGTGCATTGCTACTTTTACTCACTGACATGAATCGGAACCCTATTGGCCTGTATATGCTGAAGGGGGGGCTATATGGGGTGGAGGGGTGGAAAATTAAATGTTAGGCCTGTGCATCATCCTGCCCAATGCATGTGGTCATTTGCTGCATGACCTTTCTGTATCACTATTACCATCACGAAATGGGTGCTGACTTCCTGCCGATCGCTGTCTTGTGTCATCTGCCTTGCTTTGACTCTCTCTCTCTCTCTCTCTCTCTCTCTCTCTCTCTCTCTCTCTCTCTCTCTCTCTCTCTCTCCCCCCCTCTCTCTCTCTTTTTTTTGTTTTTTTCCCTGGCCTTACTCCCTCCCTCCCTCCATTTATCTACAGAGTATTTCCTTGCTTCCGTCTTCCTCAATTTCCTCCCTCTTCCTTCTTCTCATTCCTCTCACTCCTTTCCTTACTCCCCTCTCTTCTGCTTCTCCCTGCTTTTGTCCCCCCCTCCCCTCTCCCGCCCCCTCCACATTTGTCTACCCTGCCATCCCCCCTCCATTCCTCCATCCCTCTCTTCATCCCTCTCTCCTCCCTCCCTCCCTCCCTCCCTCCCTGTCCTTGCCTTCCTTCCTCCCTTCCTTCCTCCCTTCCTACCCCTGTGCCTCCCTCCCTTCTCTGCACTTCTCCTCTGCCCCATTCCTTCCCTCCTTTACTTCCTTCGAATTCCTCCTCATTGAATTTCCTGCTGTCTTATGTGTTATCCTGGTGGCAACAGACAGATGGTGCCCTGAAAGCCAAACTGTCCGCTCAAACAAAGCTGGAGGACTGGGGTCTGCCGGATCCTGCGAAAGATCCGGCAGTGATCCCCTTTATCATTGAATCAATTCAGCAGAGGGTAGCTACACTATAGACAGACTCTGCCACATGACAGCTCGGGGCCGGATTTTATCATGAAGAAGTGAAGAAAGTGACTTCATTCCTTCCTCTGTGCCATTATGCATATGCTGCATTTTTTTATTTTTTATTTTTTTTTGGGATTTCAATTTGCTGTTTCTGAGATACGTTGCCATGTTGCTCGTTCACAGTAGCATAGGGGGTACTATGTGCAGCCATACGCCGACTCAATTGTCTTGGTCCCTCTTGGCTGTCAATTGAGACTCTAGCAAAAGGGAGGGGATTGGAAAGAGAGAGAAACCCGACTCTCTAGAAAAAACAGGGGATTGCATTCATTGGTCTCTAGCAAAAGGAGGGCATCGGAACGGACAGGGGTGGATTGATGTTACAGCGCTTGCGTGATCGAGTCAGAGGTCGGTCACATGCTTGACCCCGGTGGGGCCCGGTCATTCTTGAAGTCGGTCAAATCGTGTATCTGAATTCAGCAATCTGTTGTGGCTCACCAGTTGGAGCAGGCACCCGTGAGGGATGATTAAAAAAATAAAAATAAAAATAAAAATTGTGGCTCACAAGATTAATCATGGGTATTAAATGCATTGCTTATGAAACATCTCAAATAAGGTTGACTTACTGAATTCAGTGAATTCAACTGAATAATTGTGATTCAATACAATTAAAAAGAAACTTAAGAAAGGGCAATTTGTATTTGTAGTAATTTGTACATAGATAATATCGTAGGGCATTTGACGTCGATTACCTTAGGTGATGTCCCTTGTGTGACCAGGAGGCCATACAATCAACGTGCTTGATGCCCCGTCAAATTCGCCGACTGGAGTGTGATTGATTATTTCAAGTTGGGTGGCACCTACAAATGCTTAGAAGCCATGGAGCAAGTTGGAGGGTAAAACTGCAAAAGTTACAGTAATGCACTATCAGTTGGGGGTCTGTCAAAGAGGGGTAAATATCAAATAGTAACAAATACTTTTGCATACACTCATAAATATACTGGGAAAAAAAAAACAAGAGAAAACTAGGGCGCGGTCATGGTCTGCGTATCTAAATGCATTTCTCCCAAAATTTGGGAAAAAAAAAAAAAAAAAAAAAGCATTTCAAACTGCAGTTTTTAGTTCCTGTCCTGACGTCCCGTGTGGAGTTTACTCTCCAGTAGAAACTCTGCTTTGCAGAAAAGTGGCACCGCGGAGTTTGGAACTGCAGTTCAGTCAGGCAGGTGTCTGTGTTTTTTTTTTTTTTTTTTTTTTTTTYTCTCCCGGTCGTGCGCCRCWYCGCGGSTGGRGGGAAAAAAACRAACAAAAAAAAAAACCAGCTCCATGGTCAGGCCACGACCGAGATGTCTCGGCCACACCCCTTTTTTTTTTGTTTGTTTGTTTTTGGTCAAACCCTCGTCTCGTAAGTGCCAGTGGTGCTGGTAAGAGCAGACACCACTAGCACCAGGGGGAGGGGCTCCGTCTACTGGTGGGGAGCGTCACCTGCTGGAAAGCGGGTCCAGCGTCCCTTATACAGATTGCCAAAATGCAATACATCTGATCATAGTTTGGGAGGGTCCTGCCAGCATTGATTGCCCTGGTGTCCAGGGGATTGACTGCGCAGGATGTGGAACAGAAGGGGGGGGGAACCTCTTTACCCTGCTCGGGTGCCGGATACTTCGCTACTTCCTAGCTCCCCCTTTCTTCTAAACCATGTTGAACTAAGCTGCTGGCTGAAAAATGGGTCCAGGATCCCATTGTGTGCCGGGGGGAGGATCACCGGGGGGCACCAGTAGATCATCCTGGGCTTATAACTTCTGCATACATATATGAATGATTGGGCTAAGGGTTGCAGTAAGAGTTGTATGGATGATTGGGCTAAGGGTTGCAGTAAGAGCTGTGTTGATCAGGAGAGAATCTCTGTCAGCGAAAGAGCATGGGGTGGGAACGGGTCTGGGAAGTCTGAGGGAGGGCGCAATGGGAATGTGGGTTCTATGTTAGTCCAGTCTTTAAAAGTAAGACGATAGTCTCTCATGTCTTCCAGGTCCCTCTGTTCTTCTCCCCTATCTCCACTGCATTCTACTTTTGCAATCCATCCCTCTCTCTCCCCCACCTACCCACTCTGAGCACAAGGCTGCAATTCGTCTCCTGACATCTCCGATTTGCTGAAAAAGGTCTAGTAACTGTTGTGCTTTGGTGTCTAACCATCTTTGTGTGAGTTCAGCTTGCACCTGTTGGTGGATTTGTTCTGTGATTTCTGGCCCGTCTGCTCTCACCTTTTTCATGGCTAGGGTGCATCTCTGCCACCATAGTGCCCGTAACACTGCTCTCCTTCCAAGTTTGTACATATTCTTTATGAAGGTCGTGGCTGCTACTAGCGGCGGCCAATGGCCCGCCAGTATGGCTTGCCAGGATCATGGCCAGGGGGATTCCGCTTCCATTTTCCTCCATATGCGGTCCCACCATCGCCATATAAATTGGGCGGTTGGACATTGCATGAAGATGTGTTAGATAGTCTCCACTTTTTTGTGGAAGGGGAAAAGACTCAAGCACCTCTGACACCATGCGAGTAGCAAACCTCGTTGTTCCAAATTAGTGCAATCAGCCAGCCAATCATTGGTTGGTAGGCAGTGATGAGCGATTTGCCACTGCAGGGAGGTGATCTTCATCGGTTTAGATTTTTGTTCCCTAAACCAGTGGAGGGGGGTCAGAAGAGAGCGATCCACGTTTAAGTGCTTGGCCCACCGGTTATTGACTATGTCCCTCAAACACTTTTTAGGTCTGATGTAGTGGACCTCTGGTTGGCCTGTGAGACCAGCCCCTTGGCCTGTTTTTTCTTGTGTTGTATTCGGGGCAGTCCAGTCCAGGCGGGTACCTCTGTCGGTACCAGCCAGTCCAGTCCAGTCCCGTCAGTCCGCTGGGGTGTACCCCAGCAGTTGTCTGTTTTCGGGCTCATTCTGCATTTGTACAGTTTGGAGTATGTGCGTTGGAGTCAGGCGTGGGAGCTGCGCTGTGCCATCTCGCTCCCCCTTCTTCCTCCATCACCATCTCTATCTCTGGCGGCCGCCGCACGCGCCACGCGCCCACGCTGCCCCGCTGCCCCGCCCCGCCCCGCCCCGCCCCGCTTGCGGATTATATTATTCAAGATCCGGGATGCTGCTGCTGCTAAGGTTTGAACCCAGGCAGCTGCTGGGCTTGCACGTGCGTATACCGCTGCCATAACACACTTCCCACAGTGTGTATATGGTCTTATACAGCGGCACACTGCTGTTGAAGAGTTGTGTGCCAGCTATTTACCCCCCCCCTCTCCAACCCCCCCCGACGGCGAGCAGGGCAGCAGCGCCCGGGCTACTATTTGCCCCCTCCCCCTGCGTCAGCTGCTGTTGCCTGTGCACGTGGCCATCTCTACTGCCACGTGGCAGCTTGTGGTGGAACTGAAGGGGTTTCTCTACAGTGCTGAGGGTCTGCTCACACAACAGACCCTAGATCTGCAGATCTGCAGAACTGCTGCTAGGATCTGATCAAGATCTCAACCCCCTCTCTCCTCCAGCCGGCTTGCTGCAGCGAAGGCCAAGACCCTCCTGGTCTTGGTATACCTTGTGCCCTTGGAGACACCAAGGGTCAGGTATCACTTCTCCCCTCTCCCTACTAACCCACTTTCTCTCCCTTTCTCTCTCTCCTCTTACTCATACCCCTCTCCCCACCCCACCTTTTCTCCAACCACCCACCATTTTTATTCCATTCTATTCATTTATTTTCTTTTCTTTCTCCTCTTCTCTCTTTGCTTCTTGATCCCTCCCCACCTTTCCCATCCCTATCCCTCCCATTCCCTCACCCTCCTCTCCCCCAACAACCCCATCACTTCCCCCATCTCCCCCTTCACTCTTTTTCTCTCTCCCACCCATTTCTGTCTTCTCTCCTTCACCTTTTCATCCCCCTTCCCCCCAACTTCGAAATTTTCTGTTTTTTTTCCTGTTTCTTTTTATCTTCTCTTGATTTATATTTCTTCTCTTTTCCAAAAAAATAATAATAATAAAAAAAAATTGAATCATCTTATTCCCCACACTCTTTTTTGATTTTCTGATTTATTTCATTTTCTTTTCCGTATTCTGAAAATTTGATTTTCTTTGCGGCGACCTTAAATCTGATTAGGTGTTAGTCTTTCTTGCTTTCGGCACACGTTTCGACCCCGTGGGGGTAACGAAGTGCTGCCGAAATTTTCTGTTTTTTCTTTCATTTAGTTTTTTCGGCACACTTCGACCCCATGGGGGTAACGAAATACTGCCGAAATTTTTGAAAAATCAGATACTTCATTTCTCTCCACCTCCTCATCCACTTATTTACTTATTTATTTTTTTATCTATTTATTATTTATTTATTTATTTATTTTTTGAAATTTTTAATTCGGGGCAGTTTGAAACCTAGTGTGCTTATCTTGGTCTCTCCTTTCACCTTGGCACATTCTTGACCCCATGGGGTGTAGGGAAATGCTGCCGAAAATTCTAAGAAAATAAATATTATTTCTCTCTTCATATTTTATTTCCTTATTTTTTTAATTATTTTTATTATTTATTTATTTCGTTATTTATTTTTATTTTTCTCATGAAATCTCGCTGTTTATTTATTTTTTTTCTGCCTTCTCCCCTTATGCGTTCTATCTTATTTTCTTGATTAGGTCACCGGTACGCTACCCTAACCACTCAAACTTCGGTTAGGGTTTTCTTAGGGTTTTTGTAGGGTTTAAAGTTCTTCGAACCCCCCCCTTACTTCCCCTTCCTCTTCGGGGACCCTGGACCCGAACCACCCCTCCCCCTTTGACGGCCCCCGCGCTAGCTTTGCTAGCGCCGTCCGCCGCTTTCTACTGCGGACCCCCCCCTATGCCCTCCGCTCACGCGGACCTCCCCTGACCCCCTTCAGTCCGGTCCGTCACCTCCTCATGGCCGACGGTGTGTCACACGCCGCGGACACGGCGACGACCATGGCACCGGGCTCCACACCCGTTGTCGACCGTTAGAAGAGCTCTGCCGGTCTCCAACACAAACCCTATGTTTCGCGCCGCGTCTGTCACCCACGAGAGGGTTGGTCGGGGCTTCTATATCCTGCACAATCCACGTCAATACACATCCATGTCAAAGTGTAGCTCAGACTGACTCCATGCCACGTGACACAAGTCTCAAAGAGTAGGCCGGAAAAAGAACAATATAAGAGTTTCCTTTCAATCAAGTACAATGGGGTGCTCAACGCAGTCCCCGAACCCGGGTGAAGTCCCCTTGTCTATATGTGTAGGGTCCGTTTGAGTGCCTACAGATCGCGTGGACAGCCTCTGCCTAACTCTTCTTCCAACAAGAGTCCGCCGATACCACGCGCGCCTGTCCCATGGAATGGCACTTGAACTTTCTGTGTCAGAGGTTTCCTCCCGCGCCCACCGGGGCCATAGCTCAAGGTCAATCGTGATCATGCCTCACGAGGAACTCGATCCGGCAAAACACCTTCTTTAGAGGCCCGTCCACGAAAGTACCTTTTCAAAAGCCCGGTTCGTGAAAGTACCTCTTCAAAGGCCCGGTTCGTGAATGTACCTCTTCGAAAGGTTCGGTTCGTGGGTGTGCCTCTTCGGGAAGGTCCGGTATGTGAATGTACCTATTTGAAAGGTTCGGTTCGTGGGTGTGCCTCTTCGAGAAGGCCCCGTATGTGGGGGTGTCCTTTCAAAGTGTTGATTCGGATCGTACCCCTTCGGATTGCTCGGCTCGTGAGAGTGACTCTTCAAAGTCCCGGTTCGTGGGTGTATCTCTCCGGGAAGGCTCAGTATGGACGTACCTCTTCAAAAAAGCCCGATTCAGATGTACCGCTTTGGGAAGGCCCGGATCAGACGTACCTCCTTGGGACGGCCCGATTCGGTAAAGTACCCCTTCAATGTGCCTTTCCGCAATGTGCCCTCTCGGGGTGCCAGAATCGGTAGAGTACCCCCTCGATGTGCCTTTCCCCAATGTGCCCTCTCGGGGTGCCAGAATCGGTAAAGTACCCCCTCCTTGCTTACGTCGTCCCCGGGATGCGTCCCTTCGGAACGTAGCCTTCCAAAACGCGCCCTTTCCGAAAGTGCCTTTCCAGAATGTACCTTCTCGGAGCGCGCCCTTTCGAAGTGTGCTCTTTTCTGAAGATGCCCTTTTCGGAGTGCGCCCCTTTCGAAAAACTCCGTTAGCCCCCCTGTCGGAGAACACCTCGGCCCCCTATCTGCTGGTTCTGCCCTCTTGAAGTGCGTCCCACAGTGTCGTGTCACTGAGTGTGCCCCGTTGGGGTGCGCCCTTCTGTGCCCTGTTGGAATAGCGCTCCTCAACGTCTCGTAGTCGCTCGCGCCCCACATGAAACGTCCGCTCCTGTCGGTGTCTCGGTGCCTGAAAGTTCGTTCCGCCTAGTGATCTAGCTCCGACCAAAGGAGCCTTCTTGCTCATGTTCAAGAGGTGCTCCCTCTTTCGGCCTCCTTACCGTGCTTGGTCCGTCCCGCCCGAGGGAAAGCTCGTTCATCCGGAATCCCGACTGCGCGTGATGGCTCGTTCCGCCGACATTGCGACCGACCAGGTGCGTACGCATGTCCGCCTGAGCGCAAAGACTGTACCCTTCCCCAGATCCTACCTGTTCGTGTGCGTGTCCTCGTGTCGCACCTTCATCCTTGACCGCTCACGGGTGCAGCGCGCGTGTGTGTGTGTTCGCGCTTGCAGCTCTCCCAACACGTCTGGCTATAGCGCGCGGGTGTGTGCTCGTGCCCGCGCTCCCGTGCGCGGTCCCCCTCGCCCGGCTATGCAAGTGCGCGGGTGCGCAACTTCTCCCCCACTATCCCGCGTGGGTGCGCATACGTGCGCGGAAGCGCGCGACTTCTCCCCGCTTTCCCGTGCGGTGTGCACGACTGCGCAGCTTTTCCCCACTATTCTCGTGAGGTGCGCGTGCGAACGCCGATGCGCGCGGCTTTCCCCCGCTATCCCTGTGAAGGCGCGTGTGTGTGCGCGGATGTCCGCGGCTCGTCAGTCCCCTATCCCTACATAGTGCGCGTGTGCGCGCGGGTGCCCGCGGCTCTCCCCCGCTGTCTTGTGTGGGTACGCGTGTGCGTGGTGAGTGTGCGCGCTAGATAGCGCGCCCCCTTCCCGACGATGCGCATGTAGATGCGTGTTGCTCGACTCCCCCGTCCGTTCCCGCTAGTGCGCGTGTGAGCACAATGATGCGCTGATCACCCGACCCGTCCGTTCCTGCCAGCGCATGTGTGAGCACAGTGATGCGCGAATCACCCGACCCGTCCGTTCCTGCCAGCGCATGGGTGAGTGCAGCGGTGTGCGCAGCTACCTCGCCCTTCTTCCCGACGCGCGGTTTTGCGCAGTGATGCGCGCAGCTACCTCGCCCGTTTCCGCTAGCGCGCGGGTATGGTCAATGATGCGCGCGGCTGCCTCATCCGTTTTTGCTGACGCGCACATGAGCACAGTGATGCGCGAATCACCCGTCCGTTCCCGCTAGATCGCGAGCGAGCTCGCATGTGTGTGCTTGTGCACTCCGCTTGCTCTCTCCCTCTCCCGGATCGTGCGCAAAGGTGAGCGTTCGTGCGTATGCCAGTGCGTGCTGCCTACCAGCCCACGTTCTTGTCTCGGACACAGAGGAGTGCGCACGTACTCGCTGCCTGTGCGCGCTGCTTACCAGTACGCCCTTTACCCGTGCTTGCACGAAGCCCCCCTCCTCCGTGCGTCTCCCCGGAAGTGTCTCGTCCAGGCTTCAGCCAAGTCGAGCGTGCGGGAGCCGTCCCGTGCGTGCTTTCTCCTGCGCCTATCCTGTGCATGCGAGCAGTGTGCTCCCGTTCGTGCACGTGCGAAGTGTCCCCCGTCCGGAGCCCTGTTCGGCTTTTAAAGTTTGCAGGGATCCTCCCCTCGGTCCCGTCGCTCTTCGGGCCTGCACCCATGTTGCAGCGCCCCGGTACCGGACCTTTGTCCGACCCTAATTGGGCCCCCGAAGGGTTTTTGTCGAGGAGGGCCTTTTTGTCGGGAACCGGGCCTTTTGCAGCGCCCAAGTACTGGACCTATCTCCGAACCTGCCCCAGGCCTATCTCGGCCTTGGTGGTCCCCACTCATAAGTGGTACCAGCCCCCCTTGTGAAAGTCACGCAGGCCCGCCCAAAACTCTAGGCCGGGAGGCCCATCTCTGAGCCCTAGGCCCGCACCCTTCTCCTCTTAGTGTCGAGGCCCCCGCGTAGGCCCGATCCCACCGCTTGTTCACGCAGGGTGTTCTTGAGAATTTGGTTACTCGGGGCAACTTCGGACACCACCGTCGCTTAGGACGTCCGTAGCCTCACGATAAACGCCCGGCGCCTCTGTTCCCTCGACTATTCCACCGACCTTTAGTATCATTCCGACCTTTCGCGGCCGCGCCCCCTTGTCCGACCCCTCGGCAGTTGTCCGCAGTGGTAGCCTCTTTGTGTTCGTCGACAGCTTACGTCTTAGGCTCTTTCCGCAAAGATACCGTTGTTCAATGCTCGAGCCCTGCTCAAACTGAGCGTCGTAGCCCGGTCACTCATTCCGTCAACCTATCGCGACATTTTTCCCATGGCCAGTGAGCCCCTGCCAGGTAGAAACCAACAAATGGGAACCTCGTTGCGCGCCCTTGTAAAAGGAAGTAAAGGGCGGCGTAGGGCTGGAGCCGCCCGACAGCGTGCCGGCGAACCAAGGCCATCAGCCGCTGGGGGATCTCAACTCCAAGACGCTGCCTGTCCTTCATCTCCTGGCTCCCAGTCCGGGTCCCCAGTCCTCCGACAGGGTGGCCAGGACGGAGCTTCCTCCTCCGCTGCCCCCGACCCAGCCATCTTGGTGACCGTCCACGCCCCTAGCTCGACGACCGCCACGAGTCAGGCCCTCCCTCAGTCTACGGGCGCACCCGCCCAGATTCCGACCACTACGACCATGGGACCACCACCCGCTACCATGGTCTCATCTTTTCCGGGTGCCCCGCTTCTTCCTCCCCTTCGCACGACCGCAGCGCCAGGCTCTTCCCCCTCTGGGATGCCCCGCGCCGCCCGTGCGTCCACCTCCCCCACTCTCCCTCCTGCCACTCCTCGCTCGATCTACGTCCAACGTCTCGAGGACAAGCTTGCCCAAATCCGGGCCGACCTCGCCCTCTTACGCCTTCAGTCACCCCCACCCTCACAGGTGGCTGCACCTTCGGGCGCACCCCCTCCTTCGTCTACCCTTCCAGTTCCCTCGCTCTGCACCCTATCCAGCCCCATCCTACCTTTTTCATACTCCCGCGGTTGCTGCGACCTCTTCTACCGCAGCTCCCTCGCAGCCTGCCGCTGTTGCCCCCGCCGCTCCCCCATGCGGCCCGGGCGCACAGTCAGCTGCGCCCCTTTCTCCAGGACTTGCGCCGACTTACTCAGCCCTTGCACAAGCCTCTGCTGCTCGATCCCCTCACCGCCAAAATGCTGGCGCACCACTCGTCCGCTTGACGGGCATTGCCTTGTATGACAGTACAAGCATACGGGTGTCTCGGTGGCTACAGTCTGCCACCCGCACCCTCCAGCTCATGGGCGCCCCACCCGACACGTGGGTGGATCACCTCTCCACGCTCTTGCGTGGCGGTCCTTTTGACGCCTGGGAGGATTTCTATGCTTACTCCCTTCATGCGGGTCGGACTTCGACCTTCATGGATTTCCAGGCGTTCCTCGAGGATCGCTTCGGAGCCCGGCATGACGTGACTGACGTCTTCGAGCATGTCGTCACTACACACTGGTCCGGCTCTGGTGGCGCTACCGACCTGGATCGCCACATCCAGGTCTTTCAGGACGCTTGCCTCATTTGTGACGTGGCGTTCCTCCCCGAGGTTGCCCTTATCGATCGTTTCTTGGCCATCCTTCCGCTCGAGTACCGCTCTGAGTTATGGCGATACGAGTTCACATCGGCCCCGCAGGCTTACGAGGCCGCCAGGGACCTTCAGCGGATGCGGGGGCGTCTTCACCCCGCCTCCTCCTCCCAGCCTCAGCGTACTGGCTACGCCTCCTCCTCCTCGCACGACACTTCCCAGCGCCGTTCCCCTTTCCGCGGTCGTCCCCACCGTTCCGCGCAGCAGGGCCGCCACTTCTCGCGTCGCTTCAGCGCGCTCGAGTATGGTGAGCAGGACGCTGGTGCCCCGCTGTCGCCAGAGGGTAACCATAGCGACGACCTCGACCTCGGCGAGGCCGTCCATCACCACCTGGAGGACTCTACTCTCCCTATGGCCAAGCGCCTCCAGCTCATCCTCTCCGCCCTCTCCTGGGCACGCAGCCGCCCCGGTCACGCTGGCTCGTCGCCCCCCGAGGTTCCTCAGCAGGACCTCCCTCAGGGCTTTGTCCCTCCTCGCGGTGTCCTTTCCGCTGAGGAGCGCACGGCTATTTTGGGCCGGCGTGGGTGCTTGCGCTGCTGCCAGGACGGTCATACCTCCTCATGGTGCCCTTATACCACCGCCCTCGACCGCCACTACACTGACCTTTCCCGCCAGCGTCGTGCTCAGTCCCCCTCCGGCGCCTCACATCCCCGCGGTGACTCCTAGCTACGGTGCAGTGTACACCTGCGCCCTCCTCAGTAGCCGGCTTCCCAACATCCCCGTTGCGGTTTGCCTCTCTCGCTACTGGAGTTGAGGCCTCGCAGGACCCGACGGAGTGTACTCAGCCCTCTGTCGCAGTACCGTCCGGCGTCTGCGCCTCCGCAGACCACCATCTCCCCTTCTACCCCTCAGCAACTACCGACGCGTCGAGCCATTCGCTCAGCCCATTATAGCGAGCAACTCGCTACCCTCGAGGACGTCGTGTCCTCTTTTCTGGACTTGAACATGCTCCAGGCTCGTCAGGAGCGACTCACCCTCCATGTCGCTGCACTGCGTCGCCTTCTCACCATCCTCTCTGACCCTGATCGCACCCTCCCGATCATCCCAGTACGACTGGGGATCTCCACGATGGTGTACTCAGCATTGTGAGATTCTGGTTCTCAGGGCGACTTCATTCACCTACGTGTGGTGAAAGAAGCGTGCTTACCCACGACAGGGTCTCCGACTCCCATCTTTGTGACCCTAGGGGATGACAAGACCCAACGCTTCTTCGATCAGACGGTCACCGACCTCCCTTTCTTCCTCACTCTCGAGCCGACTGATCGCTTTGTGGCGTCTCGTCGGTTCCGCAACACCGAGGCCGATTGGGCGACCAACACTCTTGTTCTCAAAACGAAATGTGGACAGACGTATCGCGTACCTTTCATAGGTACCAATGCGACACCACGCCCTGATCCTCCTCCCCCGAAGCCTTTCGTGCCTATACCATCTCCTTCTATCACTGTCACCTCGCCTCGACAGTTCGCCACTTCATCCTACAGGACGACGTTACCTTCTTTATGGTAAACGTGACGGATCTCTTACACTATGATCCACCCTGTCCCGATGCCGAGCTCATTCCTCTGGAGCCAGATCCTCCTTCTGTCTTCATGACTCCCATCTCTACTTCCCACCCTCCGTCGTCCGTCGAGTCCACCCCACCGTCCCGCGCTGATGCTTACACTGAGGAACTCGCACGTTATACGGCTGACTTGGAGCCCGCAGTTCGTGACCTCATTCGAGAGTACCACGACATTTTCCCATCGTCGTTCTCGTACGCCGGCATCCCACCGATGCGCGACGTCGAGCAATCCATCCAGCTTGTGCCTGGCTATCGTGTTCACCACCAGACACCCTACAGACTCTCGATCCCCGAGGCCACCGAACTCAAGCGTCAGCTTGAGGAGCTCTTGAGACTGGGTTTCATTAAACCCAACAAATCCCCGTGGGGTGCACCCGTTCTCTTTGCTCGCAAAGCGGATGGAACTCTCCGTCTCTGCATCGACTATCACGGTCTCAACCGCTACACGGTTAAGAACAGCTACCCCATGCCTCGTTCCGATGAGCTGTTCGACCGCCTAGCAGGCAACCGCTTCTTTATGAAGATTGATCTTCGTAGCGGTTACCATCAGATCCGCGTCACTGCAGCGGACCAGCCGAAGACAGCGTTCCGATCGTGCTTCGGCCACTACGAGTTTACGGTGATACCATTCGGCCTCACCAACGCACCCGCTACCTTCCAGAGGGCGATGAACAACATCTTCAGGGACATCCTGGAGCAGTACGTTCTCGTCTACCTCGACGATATCCTGCTCTACAGTCGTTTTCTTGAGGAGCGCCTCAGACACCTCCGCGACATCCTTGACCGCTTGCGCAGACATGGTTTCTACGCCAAGCTGAGCAAGTGCCGCTTTGCCCAGCACAAAGTGAATTTCTTAGGACACTATATGTCTGACCAGGGTCTCCACACGGACGACGCGAAGATTATTGCTTTTGCGGAGTGACCCGTCCCCACATCCGCCAAGCAGCTTCGCAGCTTCCTAGGCCTTACCAGCTACTATAGTAATTTCATCCAGGGATACGCTAGGTATTCCTACGTCCTCACTTCCACCCTCCTCCGGAAGAACCCACCCTGGGCTTGGGCACCCCTCCACGAGGACGCCTTCCGTACCCTAAAAAAGGTGGTGACATGCGCACCGGTTCTTTACCTACCCGATTTTGATCGCTTTTTCATCCTTACCACCGATGCGTCAGACTTTGCTGTAGGAGCAGTGCTTTCTCATATTTTTTCCTCCTCCCCTGATTCCTCTCATCCTCGTATCCCTTGTTTCCCACCCCATACCCCTACCACTGCCTCCCGCCTGACGCCTACTCGTCCAGCTACTGACGAGCCTTCTATTGACTATTCTCTTACCATCGCCGAGGACGGCACTGTCGAGTCTCGCTCAGGTGATTGTCCGATAGCCTTCTACTTTCATCAGCTTCTTCCCGCCGAGATAAACTACACTGTTGATGAACGTGAGGTTCTCGCAGTAGTTTATGTCGCTCGGCACTGGCGCCACTACCTGCACGGGGCACCATTCACGGTGCGCACGGACAACTCTGTTGTCCAGGCTTTTCTGACAAAACCGAAGCTCACTCCTCGACAGGCTTGCTGGTGGCGCGACCTATCCGAGTTTAGTTTCACCACTGAGCACATCAAGGGTGAGGGTAATCGGATCGCAAGTGCCTTATCCCGGCGCCCTGACCACGACCTGGAGCAGATCCAGCTCTCTTCCATCTCGATCACCACCGTACACCACTCGGTGATCGACGAGTTTCGCACTCAGTACCGCCACTGCCCCGACTATCGCGACATCCACGCGACCCTTCGGAGTGACAAGGCTGTCCCAAACTACTCTCTCGGGGACAACAGTCTTGTGTACTGGCATGGTTCACAGGGCACCAGAGAGCCCCGTATATGCGTTCCCTCCACTGGACAGCTATGTGTCCGAGCAGTAGCAGAGTTCCATGACCAGGCAACCGCCGGGTGGTGCTCCGCCAGAGATAGAGATGGTGATGGAGGAAAAAGGGGGAGCGAGATGGCACAGCGCAGCTCCCACGCTAGACTCCAACCCACGTACTCCAAACTGTGCGAATGCAGAATGAGCCCAAAAACAGACAATTGCTAGGGTATACCCCAGCGGACTGACGGGACTGGACTGGACTGACTGGCACCGACAGAGGTACCAGCCTGGACTGGACTGCCCCGAATACAACATAGGGTTGTGAGGAAAGGCCAAGGGGCTGGTCACAGGCCAACCAGAGGTCCGCTACACGATCCTCGGCCTGTGATGGATCGCCTAGATACAAACACGCTTCTGCCAAGAAGCGGAACTCTACCAAAGAAAAAGAAAACCTGAGTAGTCTAGGATGCGGAGCAAGCTCCATGTTGGGTCCATGCGATGCAACCTAGAATAGAATTTGTCACAAAATAGCAATGTCACAACTTACAGCCTAAGTGAATCAAAAGCAACTAACTAGCATACATGTCCTAGGAAAGCAGAAAGTAATGAGAGCTAGGTCCTAGAATGTTGGAGGCCGTAGCCTTAGTATGGAAACAGCTGACTAGTGTATAGTCCTAAGAACAGCAAAAACAGAACAACTAAATCCTAGAAATGTGAGAGGCAGTAGCCTCCGTCTGAGAGCAACAAGCATCACAAGTGAACCATATGTCACATGAGAAGTGTGTCGCAAACCAAAAGGTGGGATGGTCTCTGAGGATGGCGAATGCAGCCTAGGGGTCGAAAACTCCTAAGAGCATCCACACATAGTGACAGGGGGAACACATGTCATCAGGCTCGATGAGGGTAGGGAACTGGGAGCGAACAAAACCAATGACCCTAACAGATAGACCATCAGGGTGGGTAATGCTCGACTAAAGGGGTGACCGCTATGGAGGATCGACCATGCAAGGGAACAAGGGAGCCTGGTATACTGGGTGCATCTAGATGAAGCATGCAAGGCTGCCTAACAAGAGTACTGACAAGTGAAAGACGTGGGAAGGTAAGTCAGAGTCAAATTCTCGTATCGAGCAGGATGACGACAAGTGCGTTGTGGACGCTCAGAAGCATCTGGCTGCTGCTGAAGGTCTGCCTCAGATGGAGCAGGCTCGACTTAAGCGGTCTCCTCAGTCGGGGGAGAAGGAGGAGGGTCAGTGGGCTGAGGAGGAGAAGTGAACCCAGCACGATGAGCACGATCATAAGCACGCACCAACATGCGAGCGTGCTGCAAGTGCTCGAGGGGCTCCCAGGTAGCCTCTTCATCAGGGTAACCTTTCCAACGTACGAGATACTCGACGTGGGTGGGGTTGTCGTCGGTGACTCGACGACCAATGATGTCTGAAACGAGGAACTCCTTGTGGCCGTCCACCATGATGGGTGGCGGGCGCTCGTATGGTCGTCCAGCGAAACGCTCAGACGGTCTGTGGTAAGGACGCAGTAACGAGACGTGGTAGACATTGTGCACACGAGCCTGGCGTAGGTAGTCGGCCAGCTTCACACGGAAGCTGACCGGGCTAGATGTCGTATCAGAACTGATGGCCTGGAGGATGTGGCATAGGTCAAAGAAGCGATGCCGAAACTTGCGAAGCGTGTCCGCTTCGAGCTGTAAGTGGCGGGCGTCGATAAGCACATCATCACCGACTTTGAATGGATGGTCCATCCTCGATCGGTTCGCACGTGCTACCATGCGAGTCTAGGAAGCGGCTATGTGCTCATATGCGGTCTTCATGATCGACGTCATGTGTGCAACCCAATCGTCCAGCGCGGGACAACTCGTATCGGGGTGCATGTGTGACGGTCGAAGGAAGTCCACGGGGACACGAGGGTGATAGTCGAGGTCGCAATAGTAAGGCGACATCCCCTTGACTGGCGAGACGGCGTGGTTGTAGGCTATCTCCGCGTGGGTAAGATGGAGATCCCACTGCTCGTCGTCACGAACAATCTTTCAGATAATATCTCTGAGAGTCATGTTCGTGACCTCGGTCTGACCATCAGTCTGGGGATGGTAAGACGAGGAGAAGCGGAGCTGGGTGTCGTAAACCTCGTGGAATCGTCACCAGAATCGGCTGGTAAAGCGCGGGTCACGGTCACATATGATGCTCAGAGGTAAGCCGTGGTCACACATGACTCGGTCAAACACGATGTCGGCGCCCTCACGTGCACTGATGGCATAGTGACACTGAACAAAGCGTGCACGCTTCGTGAAGCGGTCGACGATGAACATGATAGCATTAAGATCGTGGGGGGTCGGAGGACGAAGAGGACCGATAAAGTCCATCGAGATGCACTGCCAACTTCCCTCAGGGATAGGAAGAGGCTGGAGCCTATGAATCCCCGTCAGCGGCGGCCAAGCGCGGCCGAATCCGCGGACGTGGCCAGACCGCCGACCCCGCGGACGCGTCCGAGCGGACGCGCAGCTTTGAAGCCACGTGGCGGCCAATGGGGAGGGGGGTTGGGGATTCGGGAAGCGCCATGGGGCGGCGCAACCCCAGCCCCACCCCCTCGAACAAAAAAAAATAAAAAAAAAATAAATTTTTGGTTGGGGGGGTCGGGTGAGTGAAGGTATTTCAAAAAAAAAAAAACAGCGTTTTTTAACTTTTTTTTTCTTTTTTCGTTGATTGATTGATTGATTGATTGATTGATTAGCCCCACAGGCGCGCACACACACACACACACATAGGTAGGATTGTATATTTCCATGTTCTAACGGAAAATTCATTCGATTTTT
>BFEA01000963.1:133532-164331 GCA_003427395.1 Chara braunii
CTGACTGCAGTTCCAAACTCCGCAGTGCAATTTTTTTACAAAGCGGAGTTTCGACTGCATAGCAAACTTCCGAAGGGACTGGAATTAAAAAACGCAGTTTGAAACTGTGTATTTCCCCAGGCGGCCCAACTGGGAGAAGGTCGCCCGGATATCCTATCGGGCGGCCCGGGCCGGGCAGGGCCTGGGCAAGGCCCCGGGCGATCCCAGTGAGTGTGTGTGTATGTATGTATGTGTGTGTGAATGTGTGTGTGGGGGGGTTTGTGTACGTAACACGGCCATCCCACGTGGCGTGGGAAACCTGTGGTAGAGCTCACGAAGACCCCATTAGCGTTTAGTGTGCATGTACATTATGCAGAGTGACAAAAGTAACATCCAATACTATTAATTAAGCGGGGAGTCACGAGGGGGGAGAAAAAGGGGGGGTATTTTTAGGAGCAAGGGGGATTAGTACTTAGTGTTAGCAGGTTAGGTGTTAGGAGAGGGACAGGTCCCAAACATAGGGGGGGGTGCACGCCCTTAAGCGCGCTTTTCGCTGCATAGCACCCATAGCAGCTCATCAGAGGGATTAGTATTAGCTCCAATTAGCAGTGAAGGGAGAGGGGCATTTCGGGAAGGCAAGGAAGCGAGGGACAGAAGGGGGAGGGGGGGCATGGGGCAGGACAAAGTTAGGATTCCATACTTGGGAGGTCAAGATCGGTGCAGCTTGAGGATCAGTCCCCGCCATAGTGCTGCGTGCACTTGCGTAACAAGACGTTAGATCGCTTTCAGCGTAAGCTGAGCGTCCGGTGTACGGACGTACTTCTCACCGACACCCAGAGCAAGAACAACTAGGCGAACAACTCTACCTACAAGAGGAACAACTGAGCCATGAGGGAGATAGTCGGGCTGGTCATGCAGGCGAGAACTCGTGCGTTAGTGCACGGGGGCGCCAACTGTTATGAAAAAAGCCGTATCTCTTGCATGTAAGATGCATAGCAGAGAGGGTATGAAACCCGCGGGTAACTGGTACATGATAGAATACTAAAGTGTTTAAGGAGGGTATACCAAAGATAGGGTAGGTTGGGTGTAAGTGTAGGAGATCCATTTTGGCAGAGGATGTTACACAGATATGAGGGGTGTATGTGGCCCATTCGGATATGGGGGGCCTGCTTTGCGACCTTCTTAATTTTGCGATGGTGAGGGTAGGGGGGTATCTGCGTATGTTATCTTTACCATAAGTGAGGGGCCTAGGTGATGTAATCCTTTGGGTGATGTCAATGGGTACGGGCATTCGGGGTGTGGGTTCTGGTGAGATTTTTGGGTGAGTCGCGGTGGGATTACAGCCGATAATTATGTGCATGGGTATGGTCGTCGAGATGTCAGGGTTGTACAGTTCTTCTTTTGTCTGTATGTGCATCGGCCCGTGAGGTATTGTCTTATTGTGTGCCATTTTTTTCAGGGGAGAGTTTTGGCTATGGCGGGAGCGGTGGTTTGTCGGTTCTTTTTCTGTCCAGCGTGCGTGTGCTTTGTCTTTTCGTCTCGTGCCTGGTTGTGTCGTTTCAGGGTGGTGGTACTGTGGGTTGTAGGTATATTTTCTTGGAAGTGCGCTACCGTGTATGAAACGTTTTATGCGTTGCGTGTGAGGTCTGTATAATTAGAGTTATGTTATCTGTGCTATTGTGTACATTGCTATGCAGACCCATAACTGTATTATGGTCGATGTATGCTATGCATAAATTGATAGAGTTTCCAATTTGTGGGAGGCATGGTGTGTGCCATATTGTGAAATCGTATACCCGTCGTTTATTGGGGGGAGTATGGGATATGCGGAGGCCTTATTAAATGTTAATGGAAACAGTGTTCTTATTTGTTGCATAAAGGTAGATGGGTTCAGGTTGGTAGTTAGTTTAATTAGTTTATTCATTTCAAAAGTATAGATGTATTATATATTGATATATATATATATTTCAATTATTTTATTATTATTATTATTATTATATTATTATATTATTATTTTATTATATTATTTTATTATTATTATTTTATTATTTAATTTATTATTCTATCATTTATTAATTTAATATTTTAATATTTTACATTTTTTTTTTTAATTATTATATTATTTTATGATTACTTTAGTATTTTATTATTTTATGTAAGGAAAATTAAAATTTTAACTATTCTTGTTAAAAAAACAATCTTTTAAATACTCTTAGAAAAGCTAGCAAGAAGCCTACTAAAAAATATATATATATATATATAATAAAAAAGATAAATGTGAATGTGTGCATGTGTGTGTGTGTGTGTGTGTGTGTGTGTGTGTGTGTGTGTGTGTGTGTGTGTGTGTGTCCCTCCCTGTTCCCTCGTAATGGAGGAACGGGTGGGGTAGGTCTTTTTTTGTATTGGATTAAAGACCTACCCCACCCGGGGTAGGTCCTCCATCCGAACCAAGCCAGTTTTGGCTACATCACACACGTGCTCTTATTTTTTGTTCTGGTGTTGTCTATACATTACTGTGTTGAAGCTGGTGTCGTACGGTTTGTGGGCAGCATCGGAAAGGTTGGTATTCTTCTGGGTGTTGTGGTATTTTACGGATAATGTCTAACAGTCTGTGCCTTGGGAATCCATTATGCACTAGACAGTTAACAGTATGTAGGATTTCGGAGGCCGCATGTTGTTCGTCGGTTTCAATGAGCATTATCGTGATGATCTATTAGAATGTGCTTGTATGAATCGGGTGATTGGGAATTTGAAAAGTCCAACTCCCGTCTTTTGTCATATCTGTAGGTTTTGTATTGTCCAGTGACAGAGTCAGGGTTGTCACACGGGGATCCCCGGGGCTCAAGCCGGGGTGGGAGTTTTACCCCCGGACTCCCGACAGCGGGGACCACCGACCCCCGCACCCTGCCATCCACCCCCGCGCCTGCCCCAACCCCGGCAACCCTGCCCACGACCCTGCAACCCCGCTCCCGCCCCCGCAGCCCCGCTGTCGAGCGCGTCGGCCGGCACCGCACGAGGCAGCGCGGGACCCTCTCGGCCGCGTCACGCAGGAGTTGGACCAACCTCGACATAGCACGCGAATGGAGCTTCCTTAGGCCGCTCCGGCCGAGTGCGCCAACCATACCTCTCGCGAGCCCCTACGACAGGATAAGGCCTACGCGAGGCACAACTTACCTCCACCTTACGGGAGCTGTCACCTCCCATCGGTGGGCGTATCCCCGCCGAGCTACCAGTCCACAATACGAAAGTTGATCAGTTGCAATCGCAGAGGTGGACTAGCCGAGGGCGTTTCTCGTTCRCTGTAGCATAGGGGGTACGTGCGGTAATACGCCTATCGGACCYGCACGAGAACCGACATCCTGGGGGGCTGAAGTCCCAGGTGCGGGTCGTCGTCGGTCAACTAGGACGCATCCCACACACCACGCGCGCACCACTTCATGAACACGCAAAAGAACACATGCACACACGCACACGCACATACAATGCACTACAACACGAACAACGCGGGCACTATACGAACAACGCGACGACGCTCCTAGCCCCTCGGTAGCCGTCCCATAATTTCTCGATACGGAAGTCGAGTGGGCATCGCGCGCGAGGCTTAATATAAAATCGCGCGGACGCAAGGCTAACTCATACCGACTCGCAATGCAAACGTACGCAAGCGGTCGCAATGATGGCGTACCTTGTAGTACCCATACTCACGCGGTCCTCGTTAATCTCGAGGGTCGCGTTCGACACTCAAGTGTCGGCTGACACGCGCCTAGAGGGTTAATCTCTCGAYGCTGAACAACCGTCATGCGCGGTTGAAGGCTACACACCCTCTTCTGCACCCTTATGCAGAGTGGGTGGTACACAGGCCCATGCCTGTGGTGGTAGTCGTCCCTCGCGGCCCTAGGGGTGAGTCCTTCCCGGGGCCTGGGCGAAAGTCAAGGGGTTTGACTTTGACGGCTGCCACAGACTACAACGTCCAACCATAAAAATCTTTAAGAAGCAACAGGACCCGCACAAATCCTAGAAGAGGAGGCAGGGCAAGGGTCCCCCGGCCTCCAAAACAAAACTCACGGCCTCGGGACACACTCCCCCTCTATGGGCGGTGCTGGCGGCTCATAATAATCCCAAGCGCTGCGCCTACGCGCAAGCCCGACGGTCCGATAACCTCTTAGACGTCGGGGTGGCGAGGCGTCGTGCATAGGGCTCTGATATAAAATTGCGCGGCCGAAGGCCAACCTTATGCCAACCACAAATGCCAATTATATGTGGTAGCCGCGGCTCCGGCCTCGCGATATTGAATGGCTGAAAGAACTCTTCACGAGGGGTTACCCGTCACGATATTGAACGGCTTAAGGACACGCCGTCCGGCCCTCGCGACGCTTCCGCCCTTCAGGCGAGGTGCCTCGTCGGCCAAAATAAATAGGCTCTATGTGAGGGGAGACCCCTCCCCTTCAGGGCATAGGGCTTGGGATGTCCTAGACAAGGACCTCGAATCCCGGCCCACGACCAACGTCCGACTAAGAAAGCCCCAAGACGCAAGTGGGCAGAAGGGAGGGCCCTCCCTGTCCCTCAACCCCAACTTCCATACGGTTGTTAACACGACCCCTTAAGTGTTCGCGTCGGTCCACTACCCCGCACCGTGGCCGTCCCATGTGCCTACCGACACGCCATCCCTACCCTCAGTCACGCGCACCTATCGAAACAACTTTCATTCCTTAACCAAGGCCGTAACACGGTCCAGGCCGGTCGGCTACCCCGGCCGCCCATTCAATAAGAAAAATCACACCCATGCCTTAAATATTGCGCGCCCACCTACTCCCTACTCGGACAAGGCAGACCTTGGCCCGCGCGCGGACGACCCTTACATTTC
Organism: Chara braunii; assembly: GCA_003427395.1. Classification (NCBI taxonomy): domain Eukaryota; kingdom Viridiplantae; phylum Streptophyta; class Charophyceae; order Charales; family Characeae; genus Chara; species Chara braunii. The sequence goes on from BFEA01000963.1 coordinate 138,376, forward strand.
CCCGCACGGGCACTCAAAATCCAGGCTGAGCGAGCCTTTCTGTTGTTTGCAAAAAACAGGGCGAATACCCTTGTAAGGGTACTCGTGCCGACAACTTTCCGGACCATATTAAGCGACGTCCCCGTCGTGTCGCCGAATCAAAAAGCGATAGGTTTCCATCACACTCCAAATGCTGACGAGATAAAAACCAACCCGATTAGCTGACAGACTCAGGGGTGAGGCCTCCATCAAACCGTGCGAACACAATTATATGCTGTCAGGGTTTCAACCTGGGTCTCCATTGCCCCGACACCAAGACCCCAGTGTATTACGCATCAATACTACAACATAAGTTCCAGAGGCCCCCAAACCATCCTCTTCCCCTTTGTCCTAAACAACCGCTGGCCTCTCGTTGGGTGTCCCAGTTAGCCTCTTCCTCATAAGCAGAGCCATAACTAGGGACGCGGGCTTTGAATGGGACCTATGAAGGCATTCTTGTGTTCTTTCAACAATTTTCTCACCATCAACCAAAGTACATACATATAGTTTATAGCCTCTCTCGGCCGTTTCTGCAGTCTAGTACAGAAATGCCAGGTCTCGATCTGAGCCCACCATAGCTTGGCTGATCGGGCCAGGTCTACGGCCCACCGCATTGTTACCGTAGCGGCAGTATCCTCCCATTGGATCTACAATGGCAGGTATGTCCCTGATAATCAATCAATCAGGGCTTCCAAAAGACTCGACTTTTATCCCGCAAGGTAATTTCCCTGGGGCGGGCAACTCCCCTTAAACTCTCGCCTTGTGGGCTCGCAGCCAGGTTGTACCGGCTAGCAGCCATCCACTAGGGGTTGCGCCCAGGTGGCACTAATCTTTACTGTTAGCTTGGTATTCCCTCAAATATGTCTCAGAATTAGCACAGGTGGCCCGACGGGCTATCACAAACAATTCACGGTCGCTGCGGGACTACGCACGGGTCTGAAGGCATTTACCAGCCCTCCTATAATAGGCATGGCATCCTTCACTCAATCACAAATAACCCCTCTGCCGGATCCACAAGGCCGCAGCTCCTGACTTGATTAGAGCCAGCAGTGGCCCACCCTGAGGCATCTCTCGCCCTTTTCAAACATTTCAAGCAACCTGGTCCCCTCTCGTCAGACTTTATCAGCACAGACAATGCCTTCCCCATCATTCAATTTTTACCCACCCTTTGTGAAGGGGGCCTTTCACAAAAGATTTCCTGGCCATCCCCCTTCCTGTATGGGATGACTTCCCACATGACCTCTTCCAAAACCATGAACGGGTCTCCACACAATGTAATTCCCACCTCCCAGAATCATGAAGGGGGTCTTAATCATCGAACAACTCAAGCTGAGGGGCCAGCTTCTGGGTCCCTATACGATTTAGGCAAGGATGTTTAGTATGACCAAAACATGCAAATTCCTAAATCCATCAATCTCGTAGGATTCTCACAGTGTTCACAAACAGGCTGCGCTTCCCTTCCTTATACTTTGCCCCCTCGTCCGCCTGCAGCAGACCGCACGAGTATACCGGAGGGTAGACAACTTTACAATTTACACAATCATGCCCATGAGATGCATCCTGTACATCTTTCACACAAAGCCAAACATCCATCGAGATAAATCCACACATGTGAGAGCAATAGTGATCGTCACAAGACAAGTCCCGTAGGTACACTAAGGGAGTAGAATGCCTCCCCCAACAATCGAATACAAGCACCCAACTCAATACCCCGTTTGTCTGAGTAGGACTCATAACCCCACTGTACACTTACCAAATACACTCGGGAACATGACAGTCGCCTAATCATCCACAGAATGGCCAACCCCTGTCTTCTCCTACTGGGAAACTCACATCCCGAGTGCTATAAACCCCCAAATCCCATTCGCCGCAATAGCCTCTGAGTCACAAAACCAAATGTAACTCAATAGTCTCATATATCACACAGCAGAGTCCTACCCCGGGGTCGTAGCCCACGAAGAAACTCAAAGGGAAACAAGCGAACAAAAGTCAAACGCATATGTACAATCGGACAGAGACTCACCCCACCACTCCTACGCACACACACATCTAGGGCCCGCCCAACTTACTCAAGGTATGTACACCCCTGACCCTGCCCTGTGCGTGTCAAGGATCTCTAGTCCTATCAATATATAGACAGACCGATCCCTACTTACACAATTCTTCCTGGTTCTGCCTATACAATTGGGCCCTGCCCCCATCTGGAGCTCGGTCCACTATCCTAGTTGTTTGTCATAGAATTTGTCGTCGACCTCCACAACTCGCCCCTCGGCCTTATCCTCAAGGAGCTCTGGACAGTTCATGGCTTTATGTCCTTCCTCCTTACACCAAAAACAGGAGGTATCATGCCACCTAGCAGTCTTCTTCTTCCTCCCTTGCGAACTCGATGCCGAAGGGGTCCCCACGAACTCAGTAATCACCTCATGACACGAGGGCAACCCCACATGGCCCTGAGGTTCAGGCTCCATAGCCTCAACACCCTCACCCCCTCGTGGAACCGCACTCCCTGGCTCGCGCTCCGGCGTGTTCAACTCCTGGGGCCCATCCTCATGAGCCCTCCCTATCATCACCGCCTGATCCCTGCATACTCATGACGGCTGAGAGCCCCCCATAGTGGCGGGCTCACTCATGACCTCCTGCTGCTGTTGCCGTCGCGAGTCAGACCCTCCTGAGTCTGTCCCCGTGGCCCAGGAGCCCAGCTCCGCCCTCAACTCTCCCAACCTCGGGGCATGCTCTGGAGCGTCGAGTCCCTGAGGCCGCTCCTGTGGAGTGCCTATCCCCATGGCTGTCGCCAACTCATGCAAGTGCGAACCCCTCATCTCCGTGGACATAGCCATAAGCGACTCCTGCGCGTCACTCTCCTCCTCGACTGCGTCCAAGGGCGCCTCCTCCATCGGCTCGGACTGACGAGGGACCTCCACTGCTACTCCCCGATTCGGCGACGCCTGCATCCCACGGCCTTGGATATCGGCACCGGCTGGCCCTGTCCTGCAAGCCTCCCAGGCTGCTGAGAGCCTATCCATAGTGGCCGACATCTCCCCAAACCTCCTCTCCCACTCAACCTCTCTGGCCTTGCTCCTCACCCTCTCCTCGGCAAGCTGAGTAGTCAGGTGCTCTACCTCCAACTCCTTAACCCTGAGCTCATTACTGAGTAGATTATACCATTGGAAAGATGTGACTGCCGTCTCGCATACCCTCCGATCCATGCGCTCAATTGCCATCCTGGTCGCAAAGAATCCCACATCTCCCATTTCCCTCAACTCACTTGTCTCCTCGCCTGTCGGTCCTGCCTCTCATGACCTCTGGCGGGCCGCATCCCTCTGACTCTCATACCTAGCCCACAACTCGTCAATCCTCTGCTCGTTCGTCTTGGGCTCGACTGGCGGTGTCGGCTCTATCCCTGTCGTCTCCATCTTGGCTTGCTTCGCATGTATCTCGTCCAGACGGACTCGCACTCGGGCGGACTTCTCTTCGCGGGTTTCTCTTTGGGCTCTTCCTACTCGCGGCCCCTGGCCCTCTGGAGCCGTCTCCTCAGCCCCCATCCTCTCGCTCGTGCATGGCACTACTGGCGGCAACTCCATTGGGACGGGCTCCTCGATAACCGGACCCTTGACCTCGTGCGCGGATGGCGGCAAGTCAGGGGGCACCTCCATCCTTGCTCTCTCACACATTCCCTGACCCTCCTCCTCTGCCTCTTGCTCTGGCATAAAGGTGGCCGCTGGCGGAGACTCTGGAATCTCCTCGCTGCCCGGCTCGGGAATCCCCTCTGTCCATAAACGCTGTGGTGGCTCTGGAACTGGGGAGCATGGAGGGGTATCGTCTCCGACCGTGATCACCTCTTCAATCTGAGGTCGTACCGGATCCGGCCACCCGACTGCCATCTCAGGATCCTGTGGCTCCTCTCGGTCTCGCATGTCTGTCTCCACCTCGGGGTCGAGGGGCTCCTCCAATGGCACGTAGCACGCCGGCTCAACTGAGCCCTCTCCCAGTCGTGAGGCCTCCCATTGGGATACATCGAGATGAGTCGCTAAGCTTCCGAATGACGTCTTTCTTGGTATGTCCAGCTCCTGCACTAATGGCAGTGGCGAGGGCGGCCTCAACTCCTTGCTCGTAATCCGCCGAAACTCAACCGCCCGGAGGCCACAGGCAGGGAACGACTCCTCTGCCAATGTGGGCCCTGCGGGCTCATCCTCTCGCTGGGTTGGGGCTCCCCTCCTCTCTCTGGCCAGCCCCGCCTCTCTCGGTGCCGGTTCCCTTGGCCTCTTGCTTCGCCGTCGTCTCTCAACCCTGGGCTCATGCCTCTCGTGTTGTGGCCGTCCGAATGCCCTCCTGAGCTGGGCCTGACAATCCTCCTAGTCTCGATCCCTCTCTCGAATCTGCTTGGCCACCTGCTTCTCCGCCCGCCTCGTCCAGATAAGTAGGGCCTGCACCCATTCCTCCTGCGCAACCCCCAGACTCAACATGTAGTGCTCATATGCAGGGATAAACTCATCTGCGTTCCCCTCCTCCAATCGAATGGGCATGCCATCATGCCCCCTAGGGGAAGCTCTCAACCTCCGCATCCCGGCCTCCATGTCTGGCCAAGTCAGGGCCTCCTCACATATTTAAGCGACGGGCTCCTCGAACCGCCCTATACCCCTCAAGTGGTGAATCCTCTCCACCACTGTCCACCCTCTTTGTACCGCATGGTCCCGATATACGTCCAGGAAGAGCTCAAAGTAATCGTCATCGAACTCAGGCGTAGGCTCCCTCCTAGGCGGCTCATGCTGCTCGCCCCTTCCCTCCATCCTCTAGGGCCCCTGGCGTGGCCGTGTGTCCCTCCCGCCCCTCTGCATGACTGCCTTCGAAAAGTCAGACCTGCACAACAAGCGAGAGACAACAAGCAGGCACCCAGCAGGGTCAGCGACTGGGCCATTGGCCTAGGGAAATCCCACATACTCTCCACACCCATTCGCCCCAATCATCCACCTATCCAAGCACCTGACCTGGGTAATGTCTAGGAAGGACTTTATTCCTAACGAGGTCTCATGGCCCCTTACCTATTCCCTGGCCACGAACTTCTTCAGCCTTGTCCCTGATACCCAGTCCTGCCATCCTGCCCCGTCCAGCTCCTCAATTTGGTACGCCCCAAACTCGCCACACCGCACGATCCTATAGGGTCTCAGCCACCGCTTGTCGAGTTTCCTAGACCATTGCTTTTCCAGCGAGGAGTCGTACAGCAGCACCACGTCTCCAACCTTCAGCGGGTCCTTCCTTATTCGGGCCATCTGGTCCCATCTCATCTTGTCCTCCATACGACTTCTCTCTACCTGACCAGCGGCCTCTCGTAGCCTTTCCTCAACGGCTCCCACTTGTCGCGCCCGTATATCAAGCAGTTCTTCAAAGGGTAGGTTCACTTCCAGGTCCTGACGCCTCCACGTCTTCATGAAGCTTTTTATGGGGAAGGTGGCATGCCTCCCATACCATAGAGTGGCTGGCGCATACTTGGTGGTTCTTTTCACAGTAACATTTTCCACGAAGAAAGTTGCTCTCAGGAACTTCGGCCATTGGTTAGGCTTTCCCTCCATTTATTTAGCCAGGAGATTTGTGATGGTGTTGTTCCCCCTCTCCACAGGTGCGTTCGCCTGGGGGTGTGCGGCAGCAGTATAGTTTGCTACCACGCCGTACCCCGCGAGCAAGGTCCGCACCTCGTTACAAGTGAACTCCGACCCCCGGTCCATCACAAATTCTCTGACGAACGGATAGCGCAGGTAGTACTCTTCAATGCACCTGGCTAAAACTGGGTCAGTCTTTGTGCGAATAGCCCGACCGTCCACGAACCCAGTAAGGTTATCTCGTGCATCAAAGATATAATTATTTTCATCCTCCCCGAGTGGCATGAACAAGAGGTCCAGGTGTACGACTGCACCCACTTCCCTTTCTAGCCTGGGATGTAAATGCTCCCCAGGCCTTTGCGCTGACCTCTGTTGGCAAGGCACACAGGATTGGTAGTACTTGATGACCATAGTCAGCATTCCATCCGAACGGTATAACTCGCTTATCTTCGCACACGTGGCACTAACCCCTATGTGCCCCCCTGCTATACCATCGTGTAAGGCTACTATGACATCGATCTGCCGGTTCCTCCCACATACGATCCTCTTGGGGTTCCCAACCTGTCGCCTTATAAACAAATGGCCATCTCTCACTAAATAGAGATGCCTCATCTTCAGGGCCTTAGCGCCTGCGTCCCTATCCCTCATTTCGCACGACCAGAGTAACCCTAATTCCCAATAAATTCCGTCATACTCCTCATCACGGAAGGTCTCCCTAATCTCTCCCTCTTCGAACTCGTCATCCTGACTCTCGGGAATGAAAAGTTCGCCCTTCTCGGAGCTGGCTCCGCCCTTCTGATCAAAGTTCCCCTGCAGGAGCGTGTTGGTGAGCAAGAACATTCATCCCATTAGTTGCACATGCTCCTCTACTTGCGTCGGGCCTTCCTCTATCGTTCTCACCTCCTCCGCTAGACTGTGTCTTCCTGCCAACGCCAACCTCATCATTCAGCCAACCTCCCTACTCCCCCACGGATCTTCTTCCTGGAAGGGCTTGAGGACCAACTCCTCCTTCTGCTTGTACCCCCTTGGTGCTAGCCATATAGGATGCGTGACGCAGCTAGGCACCCTCAGCGACCACTCATTTATGTGGAGGTGGACGTCCTCCTCCTGGTCCAAGAACCCATCAACTGGTGGGGTATCCTCAATTGACTCTTGATTCACCCCGTCCCAGTTGGTACGACTCAACCCATCTGCCCTGTTCTTGTCCCCGGGTATCCTCTCCAACTCAAAGTTAAACATCCAAATGTAAGTCAACCACCTCGCGACGGTTGGGTCAGATGGAGTATAGCTTTTCAGGGAACACGCCAGCGCGGTAGGGTCCACCCTCAAAATGAGCCTTCTGCCAAAGATGTAGTTCCGGAAGGTCCTTAGGCAATGGAGTACCGCCAATGTCTCCTTCTTGAACTGGGAGTAATTCCTCTCGGTCGTATTGAGGGTGCGACTTTCAAATCTTAACGGCCTCTCCTTCCCATCCGCATCCGCCTGAATCAGAAACCCTCCTAACAACAAACGGCTTCTCCTCCGTGACCTCGTAGTTCGGCGCTCCCAGCACCAAGCCTCCTTCCCTGAATTATCTCTTCATTCTTTCCACAACCTTTTCCTGGTCTTCACCCCAGACCCACTCCTGATCCTGACGTACCAGCTTCCTCAAATGCTCCGTCTTGGTGGCGAAGTCCTTCACAAAACTCCTCCAAAACCCGCAGGTCCCAAGGAAGCTTCTCACGTCCGTTATCGATTGGAAGGGGACTGACCACTCTAGGATCTTGTCCGTCTTCTTCACATCTGGCCTCCGCCCTTCCTCGTTGCAAACAAAGCCTAGAATCGTGGCCTCCCTCATGCAATGCTTCGACTTGGGGCCGCTCGTCGTCAGGTTGTGCTCTTCCAGCAGACCCAGAACCTGATCGATATCCTGGACGTGTTTCCAGACGAACCGCCTCACTCCTGGCATCACTTCGTCTTCCTCCTTTTCCTTTGGACCCTTGACCGCCAAGTCGTCAATGTAGGGTTGAGTGATATGTGGACTAACTGTCTGCATGGCCCTAATCATGTGCCTTTGCACCATTGCCACCGCATAAGTCCATCCCTGAGGTGCCACGTTCATGTGGATCAACCCCCTTGGCGTATGCATCGCCGTCACCGGCCTATCCGGTGGGTACACAGGAAACTGGTCATACCCAGAATAGAGGTCTATAAGTGAGATTATAGGCCTCCCCACGCATGACTCTGACAGGGCGTCCGCGTTCGGCAATCCTCCCACGTCCCGCACTGTCACTGCGTTCAATCGTTGCAGATCCTGCACCCACCGCAGCGTTCCTTTCGGGTTGATAAAACAAAACGAGGGGGAAGCGTACGGTCCACTGGAGTAATCCGCCACGTACGTCCTCATCTTCCCATCCAGGTAATCCACCACCTTCTTCACCTCATCCGGATTCGGGTACCGCGCGCCCCTCAAGTTCCACGGCTCGTGTGGGACGGTATGGATTCGTATCATTGGGATCTTATCCACGTCCAACCTCCCACGCTCGTCGTTATTAAACGCATACGCGCAATGCCTCCTCTTCATGGTTCCACCATCTGGGTCCTTTCCTGGGGCAAAAGGAAGCCAGGCTCGCCGATTATCAGTCCCTCCTCGTTCTCATTATTGATGCGGCACGGTCCTACCTGCGCGCGCTCCCGCATACGCCTTATCAGCCTTCGCTCCCGTTCATAATAGACTTCCTCGTCCTCCGTGACAAGCATGGGGACCGGGCGGCACTTCTTGTCTATGGTCTTGTACCACCTTTGGGAACCCTGCTTAAGCGTCCCCTAAAAAAGGCCGACTTGTCGTTTGGGCCTGGGCCATCGCAGGGTCTCCTTTCCTCCCGGGAAGCCGATAGATCAACTCTACTTCTCCCACCTGAGGGTTTTCCAGGACCTGCTCCCTCAACGCCTTGATAGCCTGAGGGTCCGCCATATCATGCGCCGCCACCACCTCCATTGCCTTATTTACATCATTAAGGCTCAGGGATAATACCTCGCGCGCTCCTTCCTCCTCCCGCTCCTCCCGGAGTCTCAGTCGCGCGTACTCAGACTCCTCGAAGGTAAAGGAGTCGAGGTTGAGCCTGTTCCTCCCACTTTCGGGCCCTGTGTTCCGGCATTTGATGATTTCATAGTTCCCACAAGCCGGATCAGATAGCGCCAGGATCATCGTCCCCTCATGCTTGTTGAAGACTAGGGTCTCCGTTCGGCAGATGAACGACCTCCCCAGAAGGATGGGGTGGTCAACATCGGGCATGACAAAGAAACACGTTCGCGCCCTTACCCTCCCAATCTCCACCATCACATTAGACGCGGTGCCGCAGAAGATGGCCTTGCAGTTGGCGCCATGCAACACGCCATGGTCCGAATGGTCAACTTCCAATCCCAACATCGTTGTGTCCCGCTCCCGGATGATATTCATCTCCGCACCCGTGTCCACCATTGTGATGCTCGGCTGGTCCCTCACCTTCAAGTCTACCAACCCACACGCCACACATTTCCAATCCATCCTAGTGCTTACCTCTGTCCACTCTATCTCCCTGGGCAGAATTGAACTTAGGTGGACATTGGGCACTAACCTTCGCGAGGGCCGCCCTTTCAGTTCGCCCCTAAGCCTTGGTGCTGAGGCCAAGATATCCTTTAAGTTCATCAGATCGTTATGGCCCTCCAGGAGCTTATCCACCATCCGCTCCACATCAAAGCCTTCCTCCAGCCGAACCGCATACTTCCTCCTTTTTGGCACGCCATCATGCAGACTCGGCTCCACCCCTCCCTGAACCCCTCTCTTCTTGGCCCTCTGTTCCACCCTCCGGTCCTCTTCCTGCCGAAGCCTCTCGTCCTCTTCGTCATCACCCTCATCTTCCTCTTCTTGGACCTCTACCACTTCCTTCCTTCGCTCGGGCTCAGGGTCCTTTCGAGGGGGCGCCCGACTGGGTGCCTGGCTGGGCCCTTGACTGGTGGTAGCCTTACTTTGGCCCCTAGTCTGCGCCCGTGGTACCCTTCCATGCGACGTAGGGGGTCTGAAGGTCATTCCTGACCTAGGACCTGCCCCGGTTGTCGCCACACTTGGACATCCTTGCGTTCCTGGCGACGACTCCGGACCGGACCCATAGAGCATCACCTCAAGAAGGCTTATTTTCCATTCCCGGGCCCTTTCACACATCGCCCTTAGCCGTTCATGATAACTGCCGACCTTTACAAGCAGGTCCTCCATTCTCTCCAACATGGTCAAGGCCGACTCTCCCACCACCTCCTGCGTCTCTTCGTCGGACTCAACCACTATGGGCTCCTCCTTTGTAGTCCCCGCCCTCAACTGCTGAGTCACTTCCTCATTTTCACCCACAACCTCTTCGACTCTTACGCCGGGGTCTTGCCTTTCCTTCCATATCCTGAACATTGCCGAGGCTGCTGGAGGCCCTGCCGCTGCCCGCCTCAGGGCTTCCTGCCTGATCCCTCCTGGGGTCTTAGGATCAATGTGCTTTCCCCACCGGTCATATATATCCCCGTCCATACAGGTAGAGATTAGTCCTGCCAACTCATCGTCCCGCCGCTGTTGGCAAAACCGTACAGTGTGGCCCATCTCGCCACAATGCCAACAAGTCGCGTTCCACCAGTCGAAGCGTGGCCTCCCATACCCTTGGCCTCCTCCTTGGCTGCCCTGTCTACCTTGGTTCTGACCCCCTCGACCATTCCAGCCTCCTCCACGGCCTCCACCATTTCCTCCTCGCCCCCGGCCGCCCCCTCCTCTACCCCCGTGGCCCCGGCCCCCGTTGCCCTGCCCGCCTTGTCCTTGGCCTCCTCCCCCGGCCACACTAGCTTGCGAGGCCTGCTGGGAGGGCGACGGTTGGGCCACGGGCTGGCTTTGGGTCAGCGGGTAGCTCGGGGGCCCCATACTCGCTGATGGGCCTGAATAGGGGACCGTGTGCCCCGTGTGAACCTAACTCCCTCCACACGAGACACATTGGTTGCAACTAGGCCAGGGCACGGACTGACAATGCGGCACCCAGTGCCCGCAAGTTGGTGGCGGTCCCATGTGCGATGGTCCTGCTGATGCTGGCGCGGCCGCGGCGACAGGCGATGGTGCGGCAATGGCTTGGGGAGCCTGCCCCTTTCCTGACACCTGCCCTCCCTGCAGCAAATTGCACTGCTTCCTCTGGGCCTAAGTCAGGACTTGGGAACCTGTCTCCCCTCCGCCATAGTCTTCTTGCCCAGCCTCCTCGTCCACTGACCCTGACGTCCGGCCTTGAGCCACCAGCACCCCTCTTTTCTGCATCTCCGCTTTATTGTCGTACCCCAGGGCTGCCAACACGTCTGTGACAATTCTCTTCACCCCTGGTGTCCCGGATGCGGTAGCATCCCTCTCCTTCCTCTTGCGCCTTTGCAGCCTCATTTGATGCTGCTCCACCTGGTCCAGGCTCCCTTCTTCCACTCCCTTATCTATGGTTGCCTAGGTGAGCCTCTTGCTCCCTTCCCCATACTTTGTCATCTCTGTGGCCTCCGAACCCGTAAGCAGCCCCAAAAACGTGGCGCACTGCGCATCCTTCGAAATCCTATGCACTTTCCTCGCCCTTTTCTTGAATTCGTGCACGAACGCCCCAATCGCGGAAAAGTCGTCCTTATTCATGGCTTCCAAATCTGCCATGGTCAACAAACCATCCCCCAACCTGTATTTCCTCATCATCAGGTCCCTGAACCTCACCCAACTGCCATTTGCAGCGTCCACCACTCTACCCACCTCTTTATGGTGGCTGAGAAGGACGTATCTCATGATTCGTTGAAACTTCACGTGGTCCGCCAACCCCACCAGCGCCTGCTCAACCAGATCCAGCCACTCAGACACCCGGTCCCCTTTGAAATGGAAAATCTCGACCTTTGGGACATTACTCGGCGCCCTCTCGCGCTTATCCAGGGCCTCGACGAGGTCGTCGATTGTTAGGAGCTTTGTCCCGCCGTCCGCCATACCTTCTGGCATTTCAATTGACTGCCTCTGGCTTCAATCCCCCCCTGTTATAGGGAACAGTACAATGCACAGGTTCCACTCAACAACCCAATCCATCATACTCCTATCAGACCGACCACTTAAACATCCATCGCTCTAGACCCATCAGTCATTCCTTCTCATATTTCCCTTGAACTTACCTAGATAACACTCACCCTCATCCTAGGACTTTCCTCACACACTTACTCCAATCAAACTGTCACCCAGACCACCAATCAATCAATCATCCGACCCATAATTATATAGATCACCATACAATCTATCTCATAGTCCTTCTCTTACTCACTCATATGCCTAGTTTCTAGCTTATTCCAATACCCGGATGTCGTTCCACCAGGGACAACAATAGGCTTCCGTTATCCCCGGCAACGGCGCCCGCTGTCGAGCGCGTCGGCCCGGCATCGCACACGACGACGCGGGACCCTCTCGGCCGCGTCACGCAGGAGTTGGACCAACCTCGACATAGCACGCGAATGGAGCTTCCTTAGGCCGCTCCGGCCGAGTGCGCCAACCATACCTCTCGCGAGCCCCTACGACAGGATAAGGCCTACGCGAGGCACAACTTACCTCCACCTTACGGGAGCTGTCACCTCCCATCGGTGGGCGTATCCCCGCCGAGCTACCAGTCCACAATACGAAAGTTGATCAGTTGCAATCGCAGAGGTGGACTAGCCGAGGGCGTTTCTCGTTCRCTGTAGCATAGGGGGTACGTGCGGTAATACGCCTATCGGACCYGCACGAGAACCGACATCCTGGGGGGCTGAAGTCCCAGGTGCGGGTCGTCGTCGGTCAACTAGGACGCATCCCACACACCACGCGCGCACCACTTCATGAACACGCAAAAGAACACATGCACACACGCACACGCACATACAATGCACTACAACACGAACAACGCGGGCACTATACGAACAACGCGACGACGCTCCTAGCCCCTCGGTAGCCGTCCCATAATTTCTCGATACGGAAGTCGAGTGGGCATCGCGCGCGAGGCTTAATATAAAATCGCGCGGACGCAAGGCTAACTCATACCGACTCGCAATGCAAACGTACGCAAGCGGTCGCAATGATGGCGTACCTTGTAGTACCCATACTCACGCGGTCCTCGTTAATCTCGAGGGTCGCGTTCGACACTCAAGTGTCGGCTGACACGCGCCTAGAGGGTTAATCTCTCGAYGCTGAACAACCGTCATGCGCGGTTGAAGGCTACACACCCTCTTCTGCACCCTTATGCAGAGTGGGTGGTACACAGGCCCATGCCTGTGGTGGTAGTCGTCCCTCGCGGCCCAAGCCAAGACTCAGTTAAGCATGAGTAATCCTCCAGTGCTACAGACCATAGCTGCAGCAGGTCAGAAACCATTGTATAAGTCGTAAAAAAGTCAGTCGGTATAGCATTCGTTGTCGAGAGGAGGCGGTGCATTTGCTTCTATAGGCTATATAGCAGAAGAAGCGGCAGTTATATTCTTGACGCAAGCGGTCAGGTGTTTTACGGCGAGATTATTGTCATCTTTACGTAATTGGCTGGAATGATTAACTCCATTTAATGCAAAGATTGGGCTATTCTTAGCAGTAGCATGTTAAAACACGTAGTCAGTCCTAGGTACGTAGAAGAATAAAGCACGGTTGCATAAGGAGTTAGGTGGAGCTAACCCAAGGATTGAATATTGGTGAAGAGGTAGTAGGCATCCATAAAAAAGACAGCCAAGAGAACGGGGCGGGAGAAGTAGCAACATTTATTACTGAGTGGGGAAGGGGGGAGTGATTACCACGAGGCAGACGGTACTTAGTGGCTATAAGCAAACCTAGCCGAGTTACCAGCAGTTAAATGGATAAGCGTTTGTGTGTTGATTACTGCCAGTCCAAGAGTTGAGTATGGTCAAATTGGCGGGAACATTACTGCGGGACGGGAGTCGGTGTTTTATCGTTTGTATGATCCGCATATGGAGGCCCAAACTTATTGTCAGACATAGCCCTTCATAGTGGTGCTCGCTTTAGAAGAAGTGTCAACCGATCATGCACGCTCTTTGGTCTAAAAAGGAGGCTAACCCAGTTGAAATCCTCAAATAACTCCTTGCTTTTGCTGGCTCAAAAGAATGAGAAGAATGTATATAGGATATTATGCCCACGCGGGTAAAGTGCAACGTTGAGCATGGAAAATTTCGTGATTCGTGGGAACGGGCCAAATATATATAGCAACTTCTGGTGAGGAGAGACAGGAGAAGCGATTTACGTTCTTCACAAGGAGCAATCGAAACACGATACAAATTTCCTTATAAAGTGACGACATATATATCTAAGATAAGTTGCTTATGGGAGGAAAGATTTACATTTCTGAAGAGGCAAGACAACAGTAATAACTTTGTCAATCTAGGCAACGCATGCTGTATGTACATCTGAGAGCCATCTTATTTATTTTGGGTTGGAAGTCGGAGCGCTTCGTCTTATACACTTACGGAGGTACCAACGAATTGTCCGACGAAGCAACTCATAGTGTAGAGTGATCTTGATCCCTTAGGGTAAAAATATGTTGTTATCAAAAATAAATTCCTTGTATTAATAAAAATTATACTGTGTATTATGGAAGATTTCGTGATTTATGGATGGGGGCTAAAATTTCAAACAAAAAACCTCTTTTAGTGAGTAGAAATGGGGTCAGTAATTTAGATTACTCACAGGAGGTAAGCACAATGCGTCACGAAAAACATGTACTTGCATGGTTGGTGAAGAACGTTTTTATTATTGACCAGACAATCCTATATTTCCCTCTGAAAACGACATGTTCAGACTAAGCTGCTAGTGTCGTATATGCGTCGGGGTCGTTCAAAAAAGGTTTAAAATTAAAATTGGGTCGGAAAGGTTTTTTAACGCATCGCCATGTATAATGGTAAGGTGGAGCAGCGAGAACAGCAATAGAAGAAAGCAGAAAACATACTCATAGTCAAATTCTTATAAAGTGAAAGTACGAAAAAGCGGGGCGGAAGAGCCCACAAATTTCATGAGAGATGTTTCGAACAACATCTAACATACTGCCTCAACACAAACTGAAAACCGGTTACTGCTCTTTAGTGATAGCAAGACATCGTCCTAGTAATCAATAGTTACGCTGTCGGGACAAAAACCTCTGTGAGGGTTTCTGCCCGAGTTTTCAAGGTCAGACACTGGCCAACTTTTTCGTTGAGGAACATGATGAGATTAACGTTGCCAAAGTTATTCAGACCAATCCTATAACTGAGAAACCTAAAGCCTGGCGTCGTTGACGTATGACGTCGTGACGTGTGACGTTGTCGACGTTTGATCGAAACAACAAAAGTCAGTAGTACAACTTGTCGTCCGCGGTTCCCGACAAGGCTGCAATGGTGCGCGGTCATGGAAAGACTAGAGCTACACCTAGTCTACCTAAAATAAGGTCGCGCGGCTTAGCAGCCACGCGATTCAGGGCCTAGGTAGGCTAAAAAGAGGAGTGTGTCGGGTATGGGACCGCGGCACAGGAGGAATAGGAAGTTTTTCCTCTAGGCCGCAGGGGTTGACGCCGAGCCAGGGGGTTGCTAGGCCAATACGGAGGCCACCCGACCATCCAGGCATGCAAGGCCACAAGCAGACGAGGCCTGCAGGGCCGCAGGCAGGCCGGGTCTGTAAGGCTATGGGCAGGCAGGGCCTGCAAGGGCGCGGAACGGATTGGCTGGGCTAGGAGAGCTGCTCCTATCACTGTTGTGATAGGAGCTAGCCTAGTAGGTTATCACACCAAACTTTCACCTGGCAGATACAGGGATCGAACTTGACATGCGGGCCTATTGGGCAAAGCTCCTTTTGGAGCGGCCCAGCCTTTTTGACGCAGCCATTTTCAGCCGTCCGATCGGTGAGATCGCACGGCTGAGAACAGCCGCGCGGAGAGATTAGTATGGCCCCTGCGCAAGGGTGACACACATAAATCGTGGAATGATCCAATTTTTTTTTAATTTTCTTTATCTTAAATTTTTGGAAAAAAAAAGGGGTAAAGAACTTACCTACCCCGCATCCGGACGCGTAAGCGCCCAGATACTGGTCCCATAGAGATATGCAGGGGGTCGAGATTGAACTGCTTTTCGGCATTTCTGCCTAAAACACGTCCGGATTCAGGAACTCGATTCTACTCCTTGCTAGTGGGACCTTGCCAGCAAGTCGTGGCTAGGCCACGACGTGACATGACCGTTGGCATAAGCCAACAGGAAAGGAAGACAAAAAAAAGGGAAAATTTTTTTGGCGCCCCGTTATTTTCCATTTTTTTGCATCGCGCCCCTCCGATATGCAGAATACCCTGCCACGCCCCTGGGCCTGAATTTTTTTGTGGCAGGCCCCCGTCGGTGGTGGCGCAACTTTCCATGACGCCCTCCCTCAACCGGCGGTCCCATTTCATTGGGCTATGTGATATATGCCCTCATAAGGAGCACCCATCTTCCTGTGATGCCCCTGCAGCAGTCTGGCGCTGGAAATATGAGTTCAATTTCGAACAACGTTTTTGTTGACGCGCCGCCGCCATATTTCTTGACGCGCTCGTGAAGGCCAACCTCTTGTTATTGTCGGTCAGGTTGATCGTAAGTGCCTCCAACGGCGACAGGGGCACACTGAAAAGATCGACGGTACCGGTAGGTGCATAACTGAAATTTTCCCATTGGCTATCCGGTAGGGCCATGACACAAATTTGCTGTGGGTACCGGTAGGGGCACTACAAAAACATGTGACGCCCAAACAACGCCAGGGTTTATGAAACATTTCCGTACTGGTCAGAGGGGCGCGGCAGGGTATTTCACATGTCAGAGGGGCGCGACGCACATAAATGGAAAATACAGGGGCGCCAGACAAATTTTCCCCAAAACAACACACAACAGAAAATAAAAAATAAAAAAATTAAGAACTAAGGCTGGCGCAGGCGGCACGCCAGACGGCGCAATTTTAGGCGCCTGGGGCGTTTAGGTCCCCAGTACATCTGGCAGTGCCCATTCGAACGGGCAGCTGCTTGTAGAAGTAGGGCTTCGTTTTCTTTCTTCTTTTTTTTTCTTTTTTTTTCTTTTTTAGATTTTGCCTTAGATATCGCTTAGATTCTTAGGTGCCCGTTCGTTTCGGACGAACGGGACACAAAAGAGAAAAAAACGAGGGGAAAGGAAAAAAAAAAAAAACGAGGAAAAAAAAAAAGCGAAAAAAGAGACATGATGTGCCCGACGGTTTCGTCGGAGTCACACCGATTCATCGGGGGGCTGAACCCAACAGCTCATCTCTGGATGAGCAAAATTGAATGGATCTGCCGCCCGTAGGCGGCTATGTTCAGGGTTTAGAGGGAGAGAGAGAGAAAGGGAGAGAAAAGGGGGAGTGGTTCTTACCTGGCTGTGGTAACCAAGCGTTCATAGCGACGTTGCTTTTTGATCCTTCGATGCTGGCTCCTGCGCTGAAGGAAGAGGCCTGAACCTGGCGCCCTTTCTGAGCCAAGTACGGGCCGCGGGGCAGGGGGCCCAAAGACCCCCCTTCTGAGCTAGATTCTAGTTCGACTCTGTGAAATGACACAGAGGGGGAGGTTGCTCGTTTTGGAAACGAGTTGCCCATTCACAAAGAAAAGAGAAAAAAAAAAAAGAAAAAAAAAGAGCATCGCGATTCTATTCGCGACGCAGGGCCAGATGCAGGGGATAGAAGCTCCTGGGCCCTGAGGTGACTGCGGACTGTTGAACTTTAACAGTCTGCCCTACTTGGCTCTATACAGCCATTTAGAGCTGCGTCTGACTAGGGGTAGCGGCCGAATGCATTGCTAAGGCGTGGAACTTGGTTCCCCTAGGGGAACATCAAGTTTCTCAGCCCTTGATCTCGTTTGAGATCAAGGGCCAGGCCTCACTCCGAGTTTTGGCTGGGGGCAAGGCAGCTGCCCTCAGCCTCCAGCCAGCTATAAAACAAGCCAGCAGCCAGCCAGCCAGCATTCATTTGTGGCTGGTGCTGCTGGCACTCCACTTGAGTGAATGCTGGCTGTTGGAGGAGGAACTGCTGGTGGAGTGAGAGCACTCCACTTGAGTGAATGCTGGCTGCTGGAGGAGGAACTGCTGGTGGAGTGAGAAGGAGCTGAGTGAAGGTCTGCAAGAGAGTGAGGGAGGAGAACTGTTGGAGGTGACCATAGCTGTGGAACACAGCCATAGCCGCCATCTCAGCGAGGTGAAGAGAGAGAGAGAAGTGTTGGAGGTCTGCAAGGAGCATGAGAGTGAAGGCAGCCATAGCTACCGCTGCACTTGGTGGAGCGTAGGGGAGGTGCTGTTCGTTCAGCACGGCGACGACAGTGGGTTTATCAGCGGTAGTGCGGAAGCGCTACCGAAATTTTGAGGCGGCGGCTGTGCTTTTTCGGCGGTGACGCGGAAGCGCTGCCGAAATTTTGCGGCGGCAACTGTTTTTTTCGGCGGTGATGCGGAAGCGCTGCCAAAATTTTGCGGCGGCAGCTGAATTTTTTTTGGCGGTGACTCGAAAGCGCAGCTTTAAGCGCTGCCAAGATTTTGCGGCAGCAGTAATTTTTTTTTAGCATTGGTGTGAAGATGCTCTCTGGTCTTTGCGGCTGCGACGACAATTTTGAGAAGTGTCATTAAAAGGGGGTGTGCTTTGAGGTGGTGTTGACGTTGTGCTGTCCGCATATTGCGGCGGCGACGCCTCGACACAGTGGTGGCATAGTGGTACTGGTCGCAAGTGGTGACAACGTTGAGACACTGGGGTGATTGTGGTTGTGAAGGTGCTGTGACAGGGGATCGCTACCACGAAGTGGTGTGGATTACTTTTTCTGATAGCTTACTGCGGCGATCTTCTCATTTGGAGTGTGGGTTATACAACTTTCTTGAGTGGGTTGTTTGCTATCTTTGGTTCAACTTCACTCAAGGTCAGTTAGCCTGACTCAGTCCCCTACACACCTGTGTGAACCCACAATTGCTTAACCCTGTTCTTTGAACGTTCATTGAAAAGGTAGAGGAGATGTGTGCATGCGCGTGTGAGTGGGAGTCTGACTTGGAAATGGGTTTGCATTGTTTTCTCTTTTTGAATTGGTTGTTTGATTTGATGTGCAGGTAAGTAGAAAAGTGTCCGAGAAAGAAAAAAAGAGAAAAAGGGGAGAGATCTGAATATGTCAACGGAAACGAAGGGATGATGATTGTTTTTTTTGTCGCTCATTCATATGTATGCTGAAGGGGTGGGAAGACAGCAGACGACGAGAAACGGAGCGATCACACAAAGAGGAAGAAGTGAATTGGACGTAGATTTTCCCTGAGGTTACCCATTCTTTCTCGAATGACCCTCTTCATCTATGCCCTTCCATCTGAATGGTTTTCTTCTCTGTGATCTCCTTTTTCGTCTGGGTTCGCTCTTGACGTCAGGCGATAAGGGCTGACCGTCTGTTGTGGTAAGTGCATTTCCTTTCCCTATGAGGCATATGAGGCGGGGGTTCGTTGCCTTAGGGGTCGACCCTGTTAACAACTCGGAGTGGACCGCTTAGGCGGGGGGAGACCATGCTGTCCTGGTGGAGCCAGCCCGACTTCTGAGATCCGAGGTTCGCTCGGGCGAGGACGAGGGGTATCCCAGACCACCTCCTAGGGTATGGACGTGTGTTATTCACGAAAGGCGTTAAGTTCTTGGCGGATCACGTGAAGAAGAACTGCTATAATTTACCCTTCTACTAGTGCCCATCTTAGGAGCCACAAACGAATGGGGAACTGACGCCTTAAGAAGCCCAGTTCGTATTTTCACTAGCTATGGATGGAGGTTGAGTAGGCACTAGCTTCGCGGATAGGTTTGCATCATAAGAAGTGCAAGCCTGGGGTAATCAGGTTAATTGACAGGAAGATGCGGCTAGAGCATTGCTTTGAATGTCTTTATGTCGAAGGTTGATACTTCATCATTTGTGAAACAGAAAGGGCAATTATTGCCAGGCGGACAAAGCGACCAACATAATTTAAAAGTGGATCCTCGACCTTAATGGGGCATCTAGTGTTCGGTTGTTCAAGTCGAGTACTGACTTGTATAGTGGTAGCCAGATTACTTGCAGATGACATTCACACCAAAGTTAGAAAAGTAGTGAAGTCATCATTAAAGCAATGACATCCTAGCTCTACCTGAGTATTGAGAATTGTTCGCATTCTTTTCTAACGGTTGATATGGGGTGGAATGAAAAAAATTTGGCAACGCATCTCATCAAGACGAAAGTCGTGACAACCCAAACGAGTGGAATGTATGATTGTACCGATTTCAAAAAATAAGTCAACTTACGTTGACATGGGTCTTTGTCTGAGTTGCTTTCGGTTGTCTTTGAAAGAAGGGACTAGGATTGACCGAGATTTTCTTACGCTCGGAATATCACGTCCTAGTCGACCGACGTTGTTCCGGTTCCTGGGAGATCAGCGCCCCAGGGACGGACGACGTTCGGGTCCACTTTGGCGTTTAACCATGCGTACCTATGCTACAGCAAACGAGCAAACGCCCTCGGTCGGCCTACCTCTGCAATTGCATTATAAAAGTCTTCGGACGTGGGTCGGTAACTCGGCGGGGATACGCCCCTAAGGGTGGTGACAGCCCCTTGGGGAAGGTAAGTTGTGCCCCGTAAAAACCTATCCTGTCGTAGGGGACCGCGGGATGTACAACTTGCGCACTCGGCCGGAGCGGCAAGGGGTCGACGCGGGTTACCGTGTCGTCCCCGAGTTGCCTCTAAAAGGTTGAAAGCCTAAGTTTCTCCTGCGTGACGCGGCCGGGAGGGCCCTCGCTTACGCGGGGGCCGATGCGCTCGACAACGCTTCTAGATATACTCACCCTTTAATCCTGATACGTAGACCAATTCCTGCGGTACCCATCAACAAACTACAAGGGACGAAAACTATGGCTTTTACATTCAAGGATTGTCTAACACAAAGGGGAGGCAAGGTTGCTTAGGGTGTTGGGGAAAGGCAACAAGATGATTTTGAGGGAAACAGTATTCAGAGAAAAAGGAGTGGGTAATCGTGACATCAGAAGTATTTGAGGTAGATGCTCATCGAAAACGGGGTGGGAGCTGTGAAGCGGCACACAATCGTCTATTAATGAGTGGAGAAGGGGAAGCCAATTTAGATTACAATCAGGAAGCAAATGTTACTCAACATTATTCAACAAAAAATTATAACCCTGCATGGTGACCACAAGTAAATCCATATTTGTTTCTGATTGTTAAATACGTAGAGGAATACATATTGATTCCACTTGTTTGGATAGTGTGGGTCGGGGGTAGGGGTTTCGTCATTTGTACTACGCACTTTAGGAAGACACAGAATAAGTGTCCGGGGCAGCTTCACATGGTGCAAAGAGAGCAGATTGGTGAAATTTCGGATCATGAACGTTTTTTTTTACACAACTGTTAACATTAATTAATTCCTTATATTAGCATGTTCTAAGGAGAGAAAACTAAGGAATAATCGTTAGGAGATTGTTTAACGCGAAGACACATGTATAGGGGAATTAATAAGCCGCCTAATAAGTTATCAATAGTTTGCTTAATTTAAAATTGCAGTGAAAGTGTAGAGGAATTAGATTACTGGTACCTGCTAAAGATGAACTGGATACGGATACTGTGGGACGATTGTCGTGGGCCGTAAATAGCGAATAGTTTGGGTAATCAAGAACCCGAGGTATAACATGTCAACATATCTTACCAGATCGGTATAAGTGTTGATATATCGTAAATTTTATTCAGGGTCCGGCGTATCATAACAGATTAAGATATGGACCGTTTTAATTATGTGCGTCGTTCTACTTTTGCGGCGAGTAGTACAAATGCGACGCAGTGGGGTTGTATTATAAGTTGGATATTTCATATAGAGAGGCAGGTGGGGAGGAGTATTATTAAGGGCGAGGCAGTGTATACTAAAACCAATGGGGGTAGTTCAGGTTTTATAATTATTAGGACTAGAAAGTAGAGGAGGTGGGTGGGGGAAGGCGCGGAGGGGGGAAGGAGTAAGTCTACGCAAAAACTTGGGTTTAAGGTATTATAGTGTGGCTGCATATGATAAAGGAACTGAATAATGTGTGTATAGAACCAACAGGTGTCTACTATGTATCCAATAGGTATATTAAAATTTGTTATATAGTGTCGTAGAAATAAGGGGTAATGATGTTATATATAAATGTGAAGAAGGAGGGGAAAGGTTAAAAAAAACAGAGCCTTATTATGTATCGAGGAATTACGTGATTCATTAAACACGTGCGCAACGTCCAAAAAGTACTAAGCGTACAACATCTTAGGTGAGAAGCAAAGGCGATTTTTTTTTTTTTACCACACAAGAAGCAGACGCCAGCATCATTGAAGACAGAATATCGTGTTTAGCGCTGGCGGACAAGTCCTGATCAGCTATTATTAAGGGGTGATTTTTTTGGCAGTAATAATTAATAAAGCAAGCCATGTAATAAAGCAAGCCATGTAAGGGGCGGGTATCATATAAAGCAAGTCATGTAATAAAGCAAGTAATAATTAATAAAGCAAGCCATGTAATAATTAATAAAGCCAGCCATGTAATAATTAATAAAGCAAGCCATGTAATAATTAATAAAACAAGCCATCCATTTATAAGCGCATGTATCTTAACTCTTTCTGTCTTAGCATTACCTGTACGTCTTAAGGGGCGGGTATCATATGTCTGTTGGGGAAGTTTATTAGTCCAATAAGCATAGGGAGCATCTCTTACTGTGGGTCAAAGGACGGAGTTAAATCTTATGTGTGATTAAATTTCAGAGACAAAAAATAATTGACAGACGTCGTTCGATGAACTAACCAGTCCTGAATGCTCTTTTGTTATCATCGATTAATCTTTTTTGCGCAGTCCCGTGTAATGGAACATGCGAAGCACTTTACAGAGTAGGGCGAAGCAACGTATTGCAAACGAGAGAGACAAATGTAAGTATAGAGTAGTGAGCATGCGTGAGATCTCGAATATCCTAATCGCAAAGAAACGAGGCGCGGAAGAGGGCCTGTATCTCCTGAGAGATACATTCGCCAAAGAATTAATGCATCAAATAAATCCACACTCGGTGAAACAGACGCATAATCAGTTACATATCTTAAGGGGGAAACCGTATTTCTGGCAACCTGGCAATCGTTAGCATTAGTTCAATCATAGTTCGAAATAACTTATTGTTTTTTCATCGGATAAAGAGTGAGCTGCTTGCTGACCATTAATGGTGAATTGTTTGGGGGTTATGCAAAAAGATTGTGATATAACGAATGTATGGGTTTAGCATTTACTTAGTTATGGTGCTTAACTATTATGCGATACACATGGAATGTGGGGTAGCGGGTGGGGGGGAGGAAGGGGGGRGGGGGGGRGGGGGGAATCTGGGGGGGATGGTTGAGGAGGCAGCGGGTCCATGGGTGTGGGAGCGATAGGTACTGGTTAAAGGTATTACATTATTTCTCTGTAAGGTATGGGCACAACTTTACGTGTGTTAGGGCCGCGCATGTATTTGTTATGCGTGCGGTAGGTATTTTGTGAAATATTTTAGTTTGCAAAGTTGTATCGTAGGCATAAGGAGTGATGCTGTGTATATATTGCATCTGGGGTAAGGGTGGAAGGGGGGGAGGGGGGAAGAAAGGGAAGTTAGAAGGATGTAACGTTATGTAAGGATGGGAGTATTAGCTTGAGTCATGTCCAACAGGTCAGAAGGGGAGTCTACCCCATGCTTAGCGACGAGATCATTGATCCGGATATGTATGTGGGAGGGTTTGTGTACGTAACACGGCCATCCCACGTGACGTGGGAAACCTGTGGTAGAGCTCACGAAGACCCTATTAGCGTTTAGTCTACATGTACATTATGCAGGGTGCCAGAAGTAACATCCAATATTATTAGTTAAGCAGGGAGTGACGAGGGGGGAGAAAGAGGGGGGGTATTTTTAGGAGCAAGGGGGATTAGTACTTAATGTTAGCAGGTTAGGTGTTAGGAGAGGGACAGGTCCCAACCATAGGGGGGGGTGCGCGCCCTTAAGCGCGCTTTTCGCTACATAGCACCCATAGCAACTCATCAGAGGGATTAGTATTAGCTCCAATTAGCAGTGAAGGGAGAGGGGTATTTGGGGAAGGAAGGGAAGCGAGGGACAGAAGGGGGAGGGGGGGCATGGGGCAGGACAAAGTTAGGATTCCATACCTGGGAGGTCAAGATCGGTGCAGCTTGAGGATCAGTCGCCGCCATATCGCAGCCTGCATTTGCGTAACAAGACGTTAGATCGCTTTCAACGTGAGCTGAGCGTCCGGTGTACGGATGTACTTCTCACCGACACCCAGAGCAGGAACAGCTAGACGAACAGCTCTACCTACAAGAGGAACAGCTGAGCCATGAGGGAGATAGTCGGGCTGGTCAAGCAGGCGAGAACTCGTGCGTTAGTGCACGGGGGCGCCAGCGGTTATGGAAAAAGCCGTATCTCTTGCATGTAAGATGCATAGCAGAGAGGGTATGAAACCCGCGGGTAGCTGGTATATGATAGAATACTGAAGTGTTTAAGGAGGGTATACCAAAGATAGGGTAGGTTGGGTGTAAGTGTAAGAGATCCATTCTGTTAGGGGTGTATGTGGCGCATTCGGATATGGGGGGGTAAAATCACCGTGTAGTGACTTCCTGTTTTGCGACCTTCTTAATTTTGCGATGGTGAGGGTAGGGGGGTATCTGCGTATGTTATCTTTACCATAAGTGAGGGGCCTAGGTGATGCAATTCTTTGGGTGATGTCGATCGGTACGGGCATTCGGGGTGACACTGTGGGTTCTGGTGAGATTTTTGGGTGAGTCGCGGTGGGATTACAGCCGATAATTATGTGCATGGGTATGGCCGTCGAGATGTCAGGGTTGTATAGTTCTTCTTTTGTTTGTATGTGCATCGGCCCGTGAGGTATTGGCTTATTGTCTGTCATTTTTTCAGGGGAGAGTTTTGGCTATGGCGGGAGCGGTGGTTTGTCGATTCTTTTTCTGTCCAGCGTGAGTGTGCTTTGTCTTTTCGTCTCGTGCCTGGTTGTGTCGTTTTAGGGTGGTGGTACTGTCGGTTGTAGGTATATTTGCTTGGAAGTGTGGTACCAGTGTGCGAAACGTTTTATGCATTGCGTGTGAGGTCTGTATAATTAGAGTTATATTATCTGTGTGTGCATTGCTATGCAGACCCATAACTGTATTATGGTCAATGTATGCTATGCATAAATCGATAGAGTTTCCAATTTGTGGGAGGCGTGGTGTGTGCCCTATCGTGAAATCGTATACTCATCGTTTATTGGGGGGAATATGGGATATGTGGAGGCCTTATTAAATGTTAATGGAAACAGTGTTCTTATTTGTTGCATAAAGGTAGCTGGGTTCAGTTAGTTTAATTAGTTTAATCATTTCAAAAATATAGATGTATTATATATTGATATATATATCTATATATTTCAATTATTAATTATTAGTATTTATTTTATTTAATTATTATTTAATTATTTAATTTATTATTTTATCATTTATTAATTTAATATTTTAATATTTTACAGTTTTTTTTTTTTTTAATTATTGTATTATTTTATGATTACTTTATTACTGGGTAGCACCACGTACGCGTATGCGCGCGTATGCGTATGTGCCCAAAAACCAGCATACTCATACGTGTTTTTTTTTTTTTTTTTTTTTTTTTTTACACATATATATCATGTATATATAATATATATAGTCAGTATTTAGTGACATATCTAGTCCTCCTCCTCCCAATTATGATCTTCGTCCTCCTCCTCCTCCTACCCATCCTCCTACCCCTCCCCTCCTCCTACCCCTCCCGTGGTACTCTGTCTATCTGTTATCCCCCTCCTTTCTGTCTGTTTGTCTCTCTGTCTGTCTGTCAGTCTGTCTGTCTGTCCTTCCCTTCCTGTCTGTCTGTCTGTATGTCTGTCTGTCTGTCCGTCTGTCTGTCTGTCTGTCTGTCTGTCTGTCTGTCTGTCTGTCTGTCCTCCGCCCGTCTGTCTATCTGTCTGTCTGTCTGTAGGTCTGTCTGCCTGTCTGTCTGTCTCCTCCTCCTCCTCCTACCCCTCCTCCTACCCCTCCTACCCCTCTTGTGGTACTGTCTGTCTGTCTGTCCTCCCCCTCCTGTCTGTCTGTCTGTCTGTTTGTTTGTTTGTCTATTTGTCTGTCTGTCCTCCGCCTGTCATACTGTCATACTGTCTGTCTGTCTGTCTGTCTGTCTGTCTGTCTGTCTCCTCCTCCTCCTACTACCCCTCCTCCTACCCCTCTTCCTCCTCCTCCTACCCCTCCTTCTACCCCTCCCGTGGTACTGTCTGTCTGTCTGTCCTCCCCCTCCTTTCTCTCTCTCTCTCTCTCT
>BFEA01000963.1:228958-238958 GCA_003427395.1 Chara braunii
GCGGTAACACACCCCATGAGAAAAACGTATGGGTCATTTTTGCGCAGCTCTCGGAACCAGGAGTGGCTGGGCAGGTAACGCCAGTAGGGGCCGTTGTGCGAATATGACATGAAAAATTGCAACAGAAAAGTTTCCCAGAATTTAATAATCATTCTATAGTAAAATTACATTCTAAATTTCAAATTTTCATTCCATCTTAAAAAATGTCATTCCAATTTTAAAATTTTTCATTTTACTTGAAAACTCTCCTTCCAAGAATGGAGTATCCCTTCTTATTTGAACTGGATGCTAGAGATGGAATGAAAGTCCGGATGAGTTCGTGAAATATTTAATTGGACTATCATTCTAAATAAGGATTTCCAGTCATAAATAGGTTAATTCAATCTGAATAAGAAGATATTTGTTGTAGTAGAATCAAAGTTTAATTAAAACATTTCATAAACTCATCCAGACTTTCATTCCATCTTGAACAGATAAATGTAGTTGAAAGGGCAAACGTATATTTAGACGGGAACTTATCGAATGAAACTGAAAATTTTGAAATTGGATGAACATTGGAATGATAATTTATAAATATGAAGGATTTCTTTTTTATGGAACGTTCTTTGAACTTTCATTTCTCGTGGGAATTTTTCTGTTGTTGTTGAAACAATCGCGGAAGTGGCAGGTTTTGAGTTCGTACAAGCGAAAAAAAACGCGCCGGATAAGAAAAACAGGTGGGGGGCAATTTGGGTAAGAAAGTATCGTTTGTTATGACCCTGGCCAATTTTGAGATACACATCCACTTGAAAGTACAATGCCATCCAATTGCAGAAAGAAATGAATGAACTTGAGAGGAGAGAGAGGAGTAGAAAAAGAAGAAGAAGTAAGAAAGAAGAAGAAGAAGATGTACACCAGCAAAGACAATGACAAGACTCTTCTTTTTCGCCCAACAATCTCCTCCTCCTTATCTCCCCCTTCTCTTGTTCATACAAGAAATAATAATACAATGTTGAATGACTGGTCCAGAATCATGTCCGAGTCTCTTTTCTACTGTAGGTATCACTCAAGGTCCACCATAGCCATGGTTGCCTCCCCCACTACTCACACACATAGGCCGAGGCTATGACCGACTACTAGGCCTTGCTCCGATGTCCAAAGGACAATGCAGAGCAGCTATGGCTGATCCAGCTCAGGCCGCCATGCCCAGCCCTGCCTTGAAGCTTCTTGGTGTAGTTTCCCCCGGCTGGGGATTCCTTGCAGCAGCGCCCACCAATGTGATGAAGATGGCTGCCACCATAGCCAGGTAAGTACCCCTGGCGCTCCTCCCCCTTCCTCCTTCCTTCCTCCTTCTTCCTCCCTCTAGTCCTTCTTCCTCCCCAGCAGCGCCGCTCCAGCCCAGCGTTGCTCCCTCCAGCGTTGCTCCCTCCAGCGCTCCACCAGTGTGTCGCCAAACTTACACACAGAAAAAGAGGCCGGGTCTTCCGCCCGACCGGAAGATATAGCGGTCTGCTTTGCCTCTTGGGCGGTGACTTCCCGGCCGCTGGCTTTCCCAAGCACCCAGTACCTCCTCCTCTTTTGGAGGGAACATCATTGCAGACTCTGATATTGCCCCTACGGGCTCTAGACTCAGATTGGTACCCGCTAGACCTAGCCTACACTACCGGCCTCTGAAAATGCCACTTTTGTCTTCTTCTGCTCGGCCTCTGGTACCTGCATATTAACCCCCCCGCCGGGTGTGGTATCGGCCTACCCGCTACTTGAGTTCTTTTTCCCTGCTGCAACCCTTCGAAGACACGACCACAGGTAAGTACCGACCCTGAGGGCCCAACGAACGAACAAGTGCCCTGGCGGGCCACACACACRCACACTCATACCAACCAGCACTCAGACAGGCACAGTCACACACGCAAGCCAACAAGCACTCAAATAGACATGCAGTCCAGCAAGCACTCACACACACAGACTTAGCAGGCGGGGAACTCAGTAGAGCATTCAGTCTATGAGCAAAACTCAGAAATCAGCTGACAGTGTGTGTTTCAGTCCATGTTTGGACGGGTTATCACACTACCCCCCCCTTCAAGAGCGAGGTCCCTTCGAGCGAGTAACTCATTATGAGTCCTCGACAAACGCATCGTAGGCGAGCAAGGCAAAGAGATTCCTGGAATACTCTGTTGCAGAGAGCCTTGCTGAGATCTTCGGTGTGGCGTTAGCAGAGATTTGTCGCTCGTAAGCTTTAACAATGCGCGGTGCGCTGCGTAGCAGTTCCTGTTTGGAGATCCAGTAGAGATCATCTAACGAGTGATACATGAAATGAACCTGGTACTGTCTGTTTCTCCCTTCACCTACATGTTGTTTAATTCTATCTATCTCATGCCCGTTCTTGATTGCGCGAGGCATCATATCTTCGCGGTAATCGAATGTCTCTGCATCACGATGGAGGTACAGTTTAGATGCATGGAACACAGGATATGTGCGCAGGTGAGCTGGCACGTCTACAACGTACGAAGGGCCAAAGTGATCTTCCCCAATTACATCCAAAACTTCCCAAGGCCCGTAGTAGAGTGGGAGGAGTTTGCATAAGACTCCCTCCTCCTCTGAGAATTCAGACATCTTCACCCAGACATAGCTTCCTAACTGGATCTCCGATGGTCGGCGCTTTTTGTTTGCATGGTGGATCATGGCATGTTGTCGCTTGGTCATGGCTGCAACAACAACTTTGAGCAAGCGTCATACTTAGCCCTGAAGCCGGGCTTGCCGGGTGTTAAGCCAGCTAACTGCTCAGGGAATAACTTGAAGTAGGAGAGCGGATTACGGATCTGCCAACCGTAGTGCAACCTGTTGGGTGTCATGGCGGTGGCAGGTTGAACAGAGTTGTTGTACAACCCCTTGACAGAATACAGCTCTTCATCCCATGTCTCCTGATCCGGAATGATCAACGCACAGAGAAGTTGGAATACAGTCTGGTTGAACTCCTCAGCCAAACCGTTGGCTTCGGGGTGTCGGCTAGATGTCATGCACAATTTGATTCCTAGGTGGGACCTGAAATTCTTCCATTCAGTGTTAAAGAAACGAGGATCCCGATCGCTCACAAGAGTCTTCGGGGTTCCGAATTGCAGCAGGTATTTCTGTTGGAATTCGCGAATCACTAGATCTGTTGGGGAGTGGGGCGGAAAAGGAATCAAATTGAGAAATTTTAAAAATCGGTCAACAATCACCACGACTTGTGAATACCCGTTCTTGCTTACCTTACCCATATCAGTGAAGTCTATGGAGACAAACTCCCCAGGACCATCAGAAATGGGTAGGGGTATGAGTAGTCCCATGGGTTTTTGTCTGCAAGGTTTGATTCGTTGACAAACTTGACATTCAGCCACAAATTTATCAGCAGTCCCTTTCATGCTAGGTCAATCAAACTGTCGCAGCAGGTTGGTGTACGTTTTTGCCATGCCGAAGTGCCCGCTCCGGCCATGAGCCAGGTCCAGAAAGTGTGTGCGGAGAGGCTCATGGTTGGGCACACACAAACGGTCATGGTTCCCGTAATGACGAAAAATCAGTCCTCCATACTCATGGAAATTAGGCTGACTACTATGATCAGCCCGCAGCTGCCCAAGGATGGATTTAAGCTCCGATCCTTGGTTGTCTGCTCTACGAGCTCCTCCTTCAGTTTCTTCCGGAGGTCGTAGGATTTCACAAGGCAAGTCATGTACTCAGGGTGGCGAGACAATGCGTCAGCGACTCGATTCTAACAACCCTTTTTGTGTCTTAATTCAAAATAAAAAATGTCAATTTCATGGAGCCAGCGAAGCAAGGTAGGGGACAGAGTAGTCTGCTGTTTGATCCACTTCAAGGTCTCATTATCTGAGAAGACTTTGAAGTGGCGTCCCAGAAGGTAATGTTTCCAGTGATCCAACGCCATACGCAAAGCGTAGAGCTCGCGCATGTAGGTGGAAGTGGCGATCTTTACGCTGGACATTCGTTTGCTGTAGTACTCGAGCAGCCGCAGATCATCGTTGTCATCTTGCTGCAGCACTGCACCGATTCCATACTGACTTGCATCCGACGCGAGACCAAGGAAAGAACGCAATTGGCGAATGTTCGCAGGCTGAGGCCAATCACGTATGACCTCAATCTTAGTTGCCTCAGGCTCTAGGCCTGCAGCAGACAACCATAGCCCAAGATAGATGACGCTATCCTTCCCAAACTCAAATTTCTCCAAGTTGAGGTGGAGCTGCGTCTTCTTGAGGATAGCGAGCACCTCCTCAAGATGCTTGAGGTGTTTCTCCATGGACTTGGTTAAGATCATAATATCGTCCAGGTATACTACCACAAACCGGCCAATCTGTTCGCGGAGGACCTTGTTCATGAGACTTTGGAAAGTGGCTGGTGCATTCGTGAGACCGAAGGGCATTACGGTAAACTCATAAAGCTCGTCGCGTGTTTTGAACGCAGTCTTGTGCTGGTCCGCAGGATCGACTTCAATCTGGTGGTAGCCTGACTTGAGATTGATCTTGGAGAAGATCTTGCACCTGCCTGCGACATCAAGCAAGTCGTCTATACGAGGCAATGAATAAACATTCTTTCTCGTGATGCGGTTTAGACCGCGATAGTCAATATACATGCGGAGTTTGCCTCCCTTCTTTGGCACAAACAACACAGGAGCATCAAATTCAGATTCACTTGATTTGATCCACCCTTTGTCAATCATCGCATCGATCAGTCGCTGGAGTTATTCCAACTCGCCTGGTCCCATACGGTACACGCAGCCCTTTGGAGGAACAACACCCTTGACCAACTCGATGGTGTGTCGAACCGGTCGCGTGGGGACTCCACGTGGCTCGGCCAAGACTTCCGGAAACCAATCGAGGAGGGTTTGGATGTTTGATGGGACAGGTGAGGGTGAGGAATCAGCAAAGGGATCACCAAGGTACGATCGCAAGTCGTGTATAGAGACGACCGAATCTGAAGTAGGATCATTTGGACTATTAGAAAATAGAGAGATAAAGGTGCTAGTAGTAGAAGTACCGGAAGTAGGATTATCAATCAAAGTAGTACTGGTATTAGCCGCAAAAGTAGAAGGCACATGAGCAGGACGAACAAAGGCAACATACAATTGTTCTTCCTCTTTGTGCTTGCGCCACTTCTTGCAGAACTTCAGTGCATTCAGAAAAGTCACTTGGGATTCGTGCTTCTCATCCAAGAGGACAGGAAGCTCGTTCCCCTGAGCATCTTTGACCATGAAGAGTGATTCCTTCCACTTGGTCCATTCGCATTAGGACTGCAGCCAGCCCAAGCCAAGGACAACGTCGAAGGGGCACTTGTCAAGGACAAAGAAGTTTAGTGCATGGGTGACAGTCTTACCTCTGTCAAAGGTAATGCGCACACCTTTGACTGCATGTGTTAAAGAGACAACTTCTTTGTTGCCAACTTGGGTCCCGCAAGGGTTGTGCAAGTCCACTTACTTCATCCCCAAGCCCACCTTGCGTATCCCATGTGGTGACATGAAATTTGTTGTAGCACCACAGTCAACCAACACACGGAGATAGCGGTGGTTGATGAGAAGTTTAAAGAAGATCAACTTCACTGTTTCTTGGGCACGCTGCTTTTTCATTTCAGCCCAATACTCCAAGTGCTAGTGGAAGTCAACCATCTCAGACTCCTCCCAAGGCTCG
Source organism: Chara braunii (assembly GCA_003427395.1). Classification (NCBI taxonomy): domain Eukaryota; kingdom Viridiplantae; phylum Streptophyta; class Charophyceae; order Charales; family Characeae; genus Chara; species Chara braunii. Next base: position 234,610 of record BFEA01000963.1, read on the forward strand.
ACATACAAGATATTACTTACCTCAGCCTTGTCTTCAGCAGATGATTGGACTTCAGGGGAGGGCTGTTGATTTTCAACAAAAACGGACTCCCCTGCTGTAGAGTTTGCTGAATCTGACTCTACGCCCGATTCTGGTTTCCCTGCAACCTATAGCAGTCTTGAACTTTATGATTTGACTTTTGGCAATGCAGGCAAACCCCCTTCTTGAGTCTACCTCGCCAGTCATTTTCAGTGATCCGGAGGTCAACCCAAGGTTTGGTAGTTGCATCCTTCGGTTTACGCGGGATCTTAACTCCTTTGGGGAGTTGGACATAACTTTTTTCGCCACTCCGATTCGGTCCCTTAGTGCTGGCAGTCTTTTTAAAGGCAGAAAAAAATTCTTCTTCTTCATTTGCGTCGGACCCATTGGCTGAAGAATAAGTTGTATTGGAGTCCTGTTCTTGGTCGTCACCAAGAGTGGTGTCACTCGCATCGGCTTCTTCTTCCGCCTCCAGCAGGTCATGCACAACAAAACGGTTGCTGCCCTTGAACCGTCTGCCGCCCATGGGCTTTTTGCTGCCTGCCATGCTAACGAGGTCCATAGCCTCCAGACTGACTACGTCCTTCATTAAGGCGAGCCAGTCAGTGTATGCAATGTAGTCCCTGCCCAGGTGTCTAATGAAGTTAGTTGGAACCGCGCCCTTAACCACATCCAAGCAAGATTGAGTGGACAATTCCAAACCAGGAGTGACAAACAACTTGCTTAGATACTTCTGCAGGCTCTTCATGGAGCCATTCCACTTGTTGTGCTTTACTTTGTCTAATTGAATCCTTGCTTTAACAACAACATGTGGATCTTGGTATTCCGATATAAGGAGTTCTTCGATGGAGGCAACCGGGATGGTCCTTTGCCATTTGGCTAGTGCAGCCTTTGGAAACCCAGCCCGTGTTGCTTGGACTTCTAGGAAGCCCCGTACGACTGGCTCGAGATTCATTCCCATGATCACCGCCTGGTTCCCAGGTTGAGTTCCCAAGATCTCAAAGTAGGCCCTCATGAAGCCGATCCAGGATTCAATGTTATCCTTGCTGTCGTACTTGGACGGCATTTGTACCGCCTTCTGGTCCACGTAGGGACTGGCGTAGCTGGGACCAGCAGCAGCTGGTTGCGGCCTTGGGGCTGCAGCAATTGCAGAAGTTACAGCCTCATTGCTTGTTACAGCAACAGTGGAATCTGCACCTGCTGCAGGTTCTGAGGGGGTTGCCATCACACTCGAAGAAGAGGTAGAAGCAGATACAGTAAGAGGGGCAGACGTAGTTTCGATTGCAGCTTCAGATCCAGTGGGTAGAGGAAGAGGGTTGGCCACTTGGGCTTGTCACAGGTCAGCCACCTCCTTTGTCAAGTCATGGTACTTGCGGGTCATATCAGTCAGATCATCATGAAGAGTCTGCAGCTTTGCAAAGACTTCAGCGATCTGAGTGGTATGATCCTCAAGATTCCGGACTTGAACAAAGGTTGTAAGTATGGACTGCAACTGTTCCCCGCACTGCTGTTTAGTCAGTGAGGGAATAGTCTCTAGGAGAGCTACTTGCCTTCTCAGCAAGGTCTCCTTCCTCTCCTTCTCTGACTCCTGTTCCCGTTTTATTGCACCATCTAAGAGTGCTTGCAGATGAGGTTTCTCAGCATCACTGGCTGCATCTAACAAGGTCCGCCATTGCGTTGAAGTTAGTTGGGCCATTTTTGGACTATCAGTAGGGACAGGTGGGTCAGAGAGTCGCCAGTCAGCAAAAGAATCAATCAGACTCTCAAGACGTTCACTCCTCCTCGCGCTTTGACAAACACTCTTTTTCCTAGTCCTCGCCCACTTCAGACTATCGCGTTCCCTCTCTCCCTGTTCTCTCTCCCTCCTCTCTCGTTCTTCCTTCAGATTGCGAGTCTCCACGAGCATCGGGAATGAACTCAGAAAAACAGATAAAGCTCTGAGAATAGAAGGTAGAACTCCTAGCCGGAGCGACATTTCATTTGGAAGTAGAGAACAACAAAGAAACCGTCAAACTCAAAGAGAGGTCTGATCCAGCGACCCAGTCTGATCAGACTGCATACGAGGTCCTCTCGAGTCCAGTGTGACCAGCTCCGTGTCCGCACAACAAATCAGACAACGAGTAACTAAATGCAACAACGGAGAATTGAGTGGTGTACAGGGTGCGAGTCAAGCCACAGATGGTGCAATCAGAATACAAGCGAAACGTCAAAGCCAAGATCCCCTCGGCAGTGGGTGTCCTAATCCAAGAAGAATGAACTCATATCCCAGCCAAGAAGACAAGAGGTGAATGCCTAACCAATTTGGGTCCAGAGACTCTCCTTGTTTGGGCCCGGTCCCGCTGGGTCCCAAGGGTCCTGCTTGGTCCCAAGGGTCTCACATAGGTCTCAACCAGGTCCCAACCAAGAGGAGTCCCACCTGAACTCAGTTCAGTCTCAACTGCACTGAAAAACGAAATTTCAACTTCTGGCAGAACCTACAGACTACAACCGTTCAGTGATGAAAAGACAAAGCACTGTAGAAAGACTCGCCATGTATAACAAGATACTTCATTTTCCATCCATCAGGTGAGTAGGTAGATCACATGCATTCAGTCACACAATCAAGACCACAAAGCAGTAGGAAAAGAAACCCAGAGTACCCCAGCAGGACAATGAATACCATACACACATACATGGGCATCCCGTAGGTGCACGACACTTACCTAAGTGGCCTTGAGCTTCGAGATGAAGAGAACTCACCCCCCTTCTCATATGGTCCTCCTGACCCATCTAACTTTACCCCTACACTAGTGTCCTATCTCCTAGAAGAGTCTGACTCCAACACCCAAGTGCAATGTCGGATCCCCCGTCGATGTTGAAGAACAAAGTAGCAACTTGGAGTCCGTTGATGCAGAATGGCCGCTGGCCCTCAAGCTCGCCTTACTTGAGGGCAGCCCTTAAGTTGCCAAGTGTCTCCCTTGACTCAGATTCCAGGTGCGAGTGCCTCTCACTGTCGCCTCTCTCAAATCGCCGCATGAAGTCTCCTCGAAATGTCTCGCCACCCTAATCTCACTCTCAAGCAACCTGGTTAGGGTCTATGTTGACCCCACATGACCTAACCAGGTGGGGGCAACTTCCCTCAGCCACGCTGCCCCACCTTCCTCAACCATCCAACCCTAACCCTAAGTGTTGCCCTCAACCACTAGGTTAGGGTTAGGGCAACAAAGTCAACTCTCACCAGCAAGTAGAATCCTCTCTGATACCAATGTTATGACCCTGGCCAATTTCGAGATACACATCCACTGGAAAGTACAATGCCATCCAATTGCGGAAAGAAATGAATGAACTTGAGAGGACAGAGAGGAGTAGAAGAAGAAAGAAGAAGTAAGAAAGAAGAAGAAGAAGATGTACACCAGCAAAGACAATGACAAGGCTCTTCTTCTTCGCCCAACAATCCACTCCTCCTTATCTCCCCCTTCTCTTATTCATACAAGAAATAATAATACAATGTTGAATGACTGGTCCAGAATCATGTTCGAGTCCCTTTTCTACTGCAGGTATCACTCAAGGTCCACCATACCCATGACCGCCTCCCCCACTCTTCACACACATAGGCCGAGGCTATGGCGGACTACTAGGCCTTGCTCCGATGTCCAAAGGACAATGCAGAGCAGCTATGGCTGATCCAGCTCAGGCCGCCATGCCCAGCCCTGCCTTGAAGCTTCTTGGTGTAGCTTCCCCTGGCTGGGGACTCCTTGCAGCAGCGCCCACCAAGGTGATGAAGATGGCTGCCACCATAGCTAGGTAAGTACCCTTGGCGCTCCTCCCCCTTCCTCCTTCCTTCCTCCTTCTTTCTCCCTCTAGTCTTTCTTCTTTCTCCCCAGCAGCGCAGCTCCAGCCCAGCGCTGCTCCCTCCAGCGCTCCACCAGTGTCTCGCCAAACTTGCACACCTAAAAAGAGGCTGGGTCTTCCGCCCGACCGGAAGTTATAGCGGCCTGCTTTGCCTCTTGGGCGGTGACTTCCAGGCCGCTGGCCTTCCCAAGCAACCGGTACCTCCTCCTCTTTTGGAGGGAACATCATTGCAGACTCTAATATTGCCCCTACAAGCCCTAGACTCAGATTGGTACCCGCTAGACCTAGCCTACACTACCGGCCTCTGAAAATGCCACTTTTGTCTTCTTCTGCTCGACCTCCGGTACCTGCATATTTACCCCCCTGCCAGGTGCGGTACTGGCCTACCCGCTACTTGAGTGCTTTTTCCCCGCTGCAACCCTTCGAAGCCATGGGCACAGGTAAGTACCGGCCCTGAGGGCCCAACGAACGAACCAGTGCCCTGGCGGGCCACACACACA
>BFEA01000963.1:261029-273173 GCA_003427395.1 Chara braunii
ACGCACACACGCACACACAGGTTCGTCGAAACACACACACACACACACACACACACACACACACACAGACGCACACACACACGCACACACAGGTTCGCCGAGAATCAATCAATCATTTTTTCTTTCTTTGTGCCTGTTTTTTTTTTTTTTTTTTCTCTCTCTCTCTCTCTCTCTCTATCTATCTATCTATCTATCTATCTATCTATCTCTTTTTTCGATCAATCAATGAATTTGATCTATTAATTGGTTGACTACTTTTTCATGGTGGTCTCCGCAGATGGACAAGCATCTACTCAAATGAATATGGTGGTCGACAGCCAGGTAGATAGGCCGGTGGAAGGAATATCATGGTCCAATGTGCTGAGGCAAATTCGGGCACGTAGTGATGGGGATAGTCAATTTGGAAAATGACTCGTCGATGCTCGCACGGAGATGAAATATCTTGAGGAATGTAGTGAACGATATGAGTATGGCATGGCTTCGCAAATTCATGACATGGAGCAGCGTCTGCTCCAACGTGAGTGTAAATTGCCTTACGGTATTGTAGATAAGGTTCCGAACGATTCCGCATTGAAAGGAGAATGCGGCCGCTATTTGACTGACAATGAAAGACTTCGGTGGACTCAGGACGAGTTGCTTGGGATGTTAAAGAAGAAGGAGGAGGAAGTGACTGCCCTGAGAAGTGCATTCGCAAAAATTGAGGTGAATGCACGATCAGTGTTTGAAAGTTTCCTGGAAAGGAAACAAAGTAAAGAGGTGAGAGATTGGTCTTTGTACGGTACTGTGGATGGGAAGAAGGAGGAGAATGTTGGCGAGGACATTGCCAGCCAACTTACGTCTTTAATCCAATCGTCGATTAGAAATAACTTGCTTGACCAAGTTGTTGAGTTAAGTACTAAAGTTAATCCACATCTGTCGCAAGAGTGTGAGTATTTGCGTCTACGCTGTGCAACAGCGGAGAGTGGATTGAGAAAATTGTTGTCGGCAGGTGCCTTGTCATCGATTGATCCTTCTTTTGCATCAGAGGTGTTTGAGCTCCCAGTAGGTCGAACTTTAGAAGAGCTTCCGAAAAGTTCTTTAATTGGTATGTTGCAATCATTGCGAACAGTTAATGTGGAGCTTGCGCATAGAAATGTGTTTTTGGAGGTGCAAAACACAATGAGTTTTTCGGTAAGTGATAGTCAGTTGAGAGCGACAATTGTTACTCTCGGACAATTGTACAAAGACGCACGAGAAGAGTTAATGGACACTGTGTATCAACGCAGTTTCTCGGATCAGTGTGGTGAGGGACTAACGGATGGCATGATGGAGAGGTACAAGAAACAATTGTATAGCCTCATAATTTTATTAGGAAATATCATTGCTGCTCATTCGTCAGTGCGGGTTATAAAAGAGATGGACCATGTAAAAAAGGAATTGAATGCTCTCTCGAGCATAAATAAAAAGCATGAGACGAGATTGCATGAGGTGGTACTTGCATTGATTGAAGCTCTGCGGCGTCGATGTCCAAAGTGTGGTCGCCTAAGCTATTTGACAAAAGGGGACTACAAATAGATAAATGATTTGACGGTTGTTACACCTGCGTGTGACAACACGACAAACCTTTATCCCCATGGAGATGCCGTTGTTGATGATAATGAGAAGTTGGGAATAGAAGAAAGGAGAAGGCAGTTTCGTGGGGAGGAAGATGTAGATGAATAGTGTTTTTTTTTTTTTTGTCGCATATGCATTAACTGGTGTTCGAGTGAGAATAGTAGAAGAGGGAGGAGCTAGAGTGAGAGGGAGAACACGGACGTGGGGTGGGAAGACGAACAGGAATGCGTCCTTTGACATTTGTTCATTTCATTAATGATGATGATAGTTGAATGAGTTTATGATAAAATGGTTAAATTTTATATCTTTTTACACTTTTATTTGAGTTTTCTCGCTCTCTGTCTCTGTTTGCCTTTCTCTCTCTCTCTGTTTTTCTCTCTTTCTCTCTTTCTCTCTCTTTTCTATTTGTTTCAACATTCCGTCTTTGACAACTATTTTTTCGTTTGCATGAAAATATTGTTGATGGATAAAAATAAAGGTTGCTTTAGTCATTTGTTCATATGTTATCTCATGTTGTATGTGTTCATTGTTATAAACACTATGTTACTATTTAAAGACTTACATTTTTTTTATAAAAAAAAATCAATATTGTTCTGTTCTCTGTGCTCGCTCTGATATTGTTCTAGTTTTTTTTTTTTCTATCTCTCTCTTTTTTTATTTGTGTTTTGATTTAAAAGTTTTTTTTTTTTTTTTTTCCCCGTTCGGCATTGTCTTCCCCAAACAAGATTGAAATTATGAGAAATTATTATTCGTACATAAAAACATCAGTTTTATTTGTTATTTTTTACTTTGGAGTTTTATATTCTATGCGGTCGTTTTTAAAAAATCCAAATTGAGTTTTTGTTGCTAATTTTCTTGAAATTTTGTTTCTTCCTGTTGTATGGTTTTCAGTATCTGCTCTTATATTCTTCTACTTATTGGCTGAAAAAAAAATAAAAAAAAACAGGTGAGTATACTTTAAGAAATTTAGAAGCGACAAATAAAACAAGTTTAAAAACAATATCTTTCACCCCCTCCCCCCAACAACAACACGCATTTATCGTCTCCAATTATATATTGTGGAAGGAAAGCAAATAATACTTATCCCAAAACAAAGTACGTATAATTATGTTCCGTTCCACGCTGAAAATATTAAGGTGCTTACATGAAGGAAAGTAAATAGTGTTGGGAGGGTTGGGTCGCAATGTGTAATGTAAGGAATATCGGAGAAGGAACCCGTCCGATAATAAATAATGGAAGTGACAATAAACGTGACCTTTCTCCCAAAGCACCCGTGCTATCCCGAACGACCTCCTCTCATCTAAGCCTGTTCCAAAAAATCATGTTCTTTACCCTCTTTGCTCCTATTTCGTCTAAGTTACCCGAACCAGGGAGGAGAGGAATGGTGAGGTCATCAATTGTTTGACCGACCTCAATCGCTAGGAATGGCTCTTCCTACAACCACGACCTTCGAGGCTGGTTGGGGAGAGGTGCGGTATGCCACATAGACCCATTTATGGGGGCGGTGCAATGTTGTTGTGGTGGAGCCAACGCCTACTTCTGAGATCCAGGCCTCGTGCCTGGGCGAGGAGGACGGGTGCCACAGACTACATCCTAGCGGTTGGGATTCAGGCAGGCTGGGGAAAACTTTTACCCTTCTTCGATTTTTTTTGTGAACGGTGACTGAATTAGGATACCCAAGGCTGGCCGCAAGTAAGAGCCGACTCTACCGAATGCAATTGGAGTCAAAAGAAATTTCATTCCCGATCACAAACTTATACGAACAGGAAAGTGAGCCCTGTCGAGGAATGACAAAGGGTAAACGTGGATAAATGAGGTACGTATGACTCGATCCCATGGGGCCATGAAAAGACTAAGGGGCGTATAGGCGGAAAAAAAAAAAACATCTAAAAAAGAAATTATCGTTTTTTTTTACGAACACATAAAAAAAAATACAATGCACGGATAAAAGAGACAAAATACCATTTGTCATGAGTTGCTCAACCTTCATTTCCCTTGACATAAATATTAAAAAANACAAACTTATACGAACAGGAAAGTGAGCCCTGTCGAGGAATGACAAAGGGTAAACGTGGATAAATGAGGTACGTATGACTCGATCCCATGGGGCCATGAAAAGACTAAGGGGCGTATAGGCGGAAAAAAAAAAAACATCTAAAAAAGAAATTATCGTTTTTTTTCGTTGACACATTTCAAAAAATAGAATGCAGGGATAGTAGAGACAAAATACCATTTTTCGAGAGTTGCTCTACCGTCTTTTCCCTTGACAAAAATATTTAAAAAAAAAAAAAAAAAAAAAAAAAAAACTTGAACTCAACGTTTTGCTCTGTTCGTTTTTCTTTTTGTGTTTTGTCAACTTCGTTTATCATTTGACTATATATTTTTCTTCTTTTCAATGCTTTACCCTGTATCTTTTTTATTACTATCATAATTACATATGGCTACGAACATTCTGGGATATATATCATCCTGCTGATTTTTAGATCCTTCATATTCCTCATAACCTTTGATTTTTACGTTGTTATTTTACGCTCTAGCCGCCTAAGAAGAGACGCATGTAGGCCCGTTCAGATGGCGGGGGATGAAAGCATAGATAAGGATTCACGTGACCTTGATTTGTTTGTCGCTCCGAACTCTGCTTCGTCTGCGACAAGTCCTCGCACGTTCAACGGAAGCGTCGAAGACGCCCTCGCCATTGTGAAAGACCTGTTGTCGCTCCTTTGTTGTCTTCTGCAACGATACCCAACTGTTATAACCCTCCTTCCATTGATTCCGCTCAAGTTCATTTCCTTTCGGTGTCAAATTCTTCTTTTTCGTCGAATGATGGGTTGGGATTGTGTGTGCGTTCTGATATTACTCGCTGTCCCTTTACTACTGAAACACGGGTGTCATCAAAAGATGAACACCGCAAACGTGGTCGACCGCCTTCCCAGAGTCGTCGGACTCGAAGGTCTTTACTGCAACCGGTAGGTGGTGTGGGTGATGTGACTACTGACGGAAGGGAAGAACAATGTAGTGATAGATCTTTAACTTTCCAACAAACAATTCCATTGTTGGATGGTATCGCAAGCCCTTAGTTTTTTTTCCGGAGGAGTAAAAAAAATGTTGATGTTTGTACGAGTGAGATTCGTTGCCAAGGAAACCTGTCTGTCACCGTGCGAAGTGCACGACCTGATGGAAATTTCACGCATGATGTAGTCCGGACAAATTTTCGTCCCACGATCGAAACAACCTTTCCAGTTCATGATTCTTCCTTTCATTCGCCACATGTGCAAAACGGTTCATCCTCCACATTTATAGAAGATGTGCGGCGAAGATCCGTGCAATCTGATCTTTATGCTTCCATCGCACCGGTTCATGCACAGGCATGCTCTTCTCCGAGAAACTTGCCAAATTCCCCGAATGCAATGGTTAGGAGGTTCGTTGGATTTCATAATCGTCGAAGGAGATCGGCAATATTGAAACCGATTCGTTTGAGCCGCAACAGACGATATTGTATGTTGTGCCTTCGGGCACTCCGTATCGGTAAAGTCGCGCGTCGTTTGAACCTTGGATCGTTGTCGTCCTTACGTCCCCCAATGTTCCCCGACTTTGATGCACATGCGGTAGTTGTTGAAAGTACAGTGGTCGGTGGCGGTGCAACTGAACAAGTCCGTACGATGAATGACGATGAACCGAGGTTTGCATCGTATGAAATTTCCACTCGAAAAAAGAGACTTCAAAGACAGCCAAACTATCACGTTAAACGTATGCGTGCATTGAGAGCTGCGATTAAGAATCGCAGGAGGAACAACGATATGTATGCTCACAAACGTTTTTTGTGGGGTGTGAGGCAAAGTTTGGCCCCTGTTAATATCCTTCGAGATATTCGAGCAACCGCCTCTGGGCAGTCGCGGGGTGCATCTTCTTCTTCGAAGGAAACGCATTGTCATTGTTCTCGACCGAGGCAATGGCGAAGTACGTCAGGGAGAGCAGAGCAGTCCCACAATCCGTCCGTTGTGATTCAAAATTCAATGAACAATCAGGAACACGGTAAGCCAGATAATCGGGATGAGGAAATGAATGATTTGGATGATGATCCACCTGCTGATATGAATGCACTCCCGTCTGTGTCCGTGGCAACACCGTATGCAACGGTTGAGAACACTGTGACTATTGTTGCGAATGCTAGCTTGGTTCGGGCATTCGGCATTGGTAGTCGAGAATCGTGCAGGTATTGTGGTGCAAAGTTGTGGAATCATGAAAAAAGTCGAACAAAAATATGTTGCAGAAAAGGCACGAGACGTTGTCCTCTGTGGGAATGACCTCGAGAAGGGTCCCCGGAGCATGAGATTCTTTCTATTTGAACGTCTCAGACTCCCGACGGCCGATTCGTTCGAAATAATGCGAGGATAATCAATTACTGTTTATCTCTCGCATCCTCGCGGTTGAAGCAACCGAGCGATGACGTTCAGGGATTCCTGGGACAACTTCGGGCTCAGGGTCCGATCTATCATCGTGTCGGTGCATTGGCTGTAAGGGAAGGGGAACGTCCTCAGTTTGCACAACTTTACTTGCACGATCCTCACCGTTTGGATGATGTGATTGATCAAAGAGTGAATTTCCTTAATTTGCCTGCACACACGTCTGATGCGGAACTTCATCGAATGAGACGACTCTTAAAAAGGTTTCACAAGTTGCTACAACAGTGTAACAACTACGTGAAGGACTTCATGACCATCGCCGACCTTCCGCCGGGAGCGTTGAATGGAAGGAAGTTGGTCATAAATCCGGATGCCATGCCCGCGGAGGAACATGAGAGGCGTTACAACCGTCCGACGGGGCTACAAGAGGTCTGCGTTCTCATGGCGGATGACCTTCTTCCTCGTGAGCTTGAGATTCATTTGCGTGCTCCTCTTCCGGGTGAGCAGGCAACAGTTGTCGTTCCGGAGTGTTCCCGAGTGAACGACTGTTTAAGGTTTGTTTTGCTTTTCCCGGAAGGAATTGATAGTTGGTCTGTCCGCCGTGCCAAGGAAGTTGGATGGCCGTCAAGACTCAGTGCCAAGGAGTACTATGTTTTTCACCTGCACAAACGTGATGGTGAAAGACCTTGCCTCCTTTATGCGGCACGTCTTTTCCACGAGTTTTGTTGCATGGCTTATGCTAAGGTTGAATCCCTTCGCTTAAAATGGGTAAGATTTCATCAGAAAGACTTGCGATCGGAATATTATCAGGACTTGCGAGACGCTGTGCAACAAAATCAGCACTGTGATGGTGTTGGGACAAAAATACTTCTGCCCTCCACCTTCACTGGGTGACCGCGGTATATGACCGAAAAATATCATGACAGCATGGCAATCGTGAGGCGGTTTGAAAAACCCGATATTTTTATCACTATGACGTGTATCACAAACTGGCAGGAGATCCAACAAACCCTTTTGCCGGGTCAGTGTGCAACCGACAGGCTTGATCTTCTTGCCCGAGTGTTCAAAGGTTATCTCACCCAGCTCATTGACGAGATTAAGAAAAAACGGATCTTTGGGAGGGTCGATGGAATGTTGTATGTGGTGGAGTTTCAAAAAAGGGGTCTGCCGCATGCACACATATTGGTCATCTTGCATCTGGATGATAAAATTCGTGATCCAGATGATGTTGACAACGTAGTATGTGCAAAGATTCCGCTTGAAGGGGAATTGAGAGAAAGGGTTATCAAATTCATGTTGCACGACATTTGTGGTGAGGACAAGCAGGATGCTTCGTGTACCGAGAATAGGAGGTGCACCAAAGGGTTTCCAAAATAATTCATTTCCACGACAACCTTCAAAGATGAACAAACTTACCCTTCTTACAGGAAAAGAAAACCAAGTGACGGTGGCTTTCCGGTCGTTCAAAATCGCGTTGTTTATGATAATCGTCGAGTGGTCCCGTATAACCCGTACTTGCTGATGAGGTTTAATTGCCACATGAATGTCGAATGTCTTGCTAACATCAAGTAGTGCAAGTATGTGTATATAAAGGGTATGATCGTGCCATGGTTTGCGAACAAGATAACGATGCACCTGTCGATGAAGTCAAATCCTATCATGATATGCGTGTTGTTGGTGCGTGCGAGGCATGCTGGCGTCTGTTTGAGTTCGACCTTGCGGAACAGTGGCCCGCAGTCGAAAGATTGCCTGTGCATATCGAGAACATGCAAAAAGTGTTGTTCGAACCGGGCACGGAAGATCGTGTTCTTTCGCGTGGACCGCCGACCACAAAATTGACGGCATGGATGGATCACAACTCTTTGAGCGCACATGTTCCGAAACACGAGCTCCCTTTGTATCCTGACATTATTAAAACTCATGTGTGGGATAATCAACATAAGGTGTGGAACATAAGAAAAGGTGCTCTTCATGGTGCTCCTTTCGAAAAGTTATCTCGATTGCATCATGCAAGGGTCACGGAAGGCGAACGCTTCTATCTTCGTGTGTTGCTACACCATGAGCACTCTCGTGGAGCACGCTCTTTTGCAGAAATTCGTACCGTCGATGGAGACGAATACGATTCGTTCCGATCAGTGTGTCTTCGATTAGGACTTTTGCAGACCGATGATGCATATAATCAATGTATAGATACGGCCGCATTCCATTATATGACTGCAGAGGTTCGTAAAGTGTTCGCTATGCTTCTGCTGTTTGGCCCGGTCAACGATCCTGTTCAATTCTTTCAACGACATTGGGACAAAATGTGCGATGATTTTCAGTATCGTTCGGACTCTCTAATTCTTCCTCCGATCGTTTTGCAATGTTTGGTGCTCTTTGATCTTGACCGTATCTTGCACGAGTCTGGCAAAAACATTCGCCTGTTCAGTCTTTATTATCCGACCCCTGATGGAAAAACGGTCGTCGACGAGATAAACAGGCATTACGAGAACAGGACTATGTCGTCGATTATAAATGACGAGTTGTCGTATAATCCGATTGAAATGCGAACTAGATTCGAGTCTAATTTTCTCCGTCTTCGGCCGCGCCAACGAGTGCTCGTGCAAAGAGTTGTTCGGGCCGTGGAAGAGAAAAAACCGTTTTATGCTTTTGTAGATGCGCCGGCGGGAACAAGAATTTTTTTTTTCATAGAAACGATTTTGGCGGGGATCAAGTCGCGTAATGGTATTGGACTCGCTGTAGCGTCCAATGGGATAGCTGCGACTCTTTTGACCGGTGTTTGAACATTTCACTTGCGATTTCGAGCACCTTTGAAACCTGATAATACGCGTCCCTTCAATATTTTAAATCAGGGTGATCTTGCCGAACTTATCCGGCGTGCGGACTTGATCGTTTGGGATGAGGCTCCGATGAGTAACAAGTTCCACTTGGAAGCTCTTGACATTACGCTTCGAAATCTCTGAAACAGTAACCTCCTGCTTGGAGGAAAGGTTTTGCTTTTTTCTAGGGACTTTCGACAGGTTTTGCCCGTAGTGAAGCATGGGTTTCGAGCGCAGCAAATTGATGCCTCTATCAAAATGTCTCATTTGTGGAAACTCTTTGAGGTTCATTGCCTGACTGAGAATATGCGGATCTTAAGCTTAGGGGATGATCCAATGGCGCGAATGTATAACATGTTTTTGATGCGTATTAGGAATGGGGATCATATTCGTTTTGTTCCTAACGAACCTGCCTCGGTCAGACTGCAGCATGAGATTTGCACTGATAAACCTATTCGTGATTTGATTTCCTGAACGTTTGAGGATGTGTGTGAACACGTTGGGGATGCTGATTATTTTTATGCTCGATTGATTCTCTGCGCCACCAATGATGATGCGGGGTGTGTTAACGATATGGTTCTCAACGATTTCCCTGGCGAGGTACGTGAAAATTATAGTGTTGATTACCCTGCTTCTGATGATCACGAACTTGCTATCCAACATTAATTCTTAAATTCTCTCAATGAGTCTGGTCTTCCGCCTCACAAACTGCGCTTGAAAATTGGTGCACCTGTGATGTTGTTGCACAATTTGTCGCCCAAACAAGGACTTTACAATGACATAAGGTTAATTCTTCAAAACATTGTTGATGATGATTTGTTGGAAGTGACCATAATGCGTACCGGTGAAACGACACTGATCCCCAAAATCGATTTAACAAGTGATGGTGAAACCACCGTGTTTAAATGAAATAGGAGGCAGTTTCCCATCCGTCTTGTGTTTGCTGTGACCATTAACAAGTCACGTGTCGGGGTTTGGTTGCGCAATGTTTTTGCACATGGCCAGTTGTATGTTGCTTTGTCGCGCGTTGGTCATCCCAACAATATTCGTGTTGCGTTGCCCGACAAAAAAATCATCACAAATAATATTGTTTACCATGAACTTTTGCAATGATTTTTTCTCCTTGGTCGTATATATCTCTTTCGGACGAGTTGCCAGGACATGTGCGTTATTTTTGGAATGAGTTCTTCTCTTTTGTCGTATATATCTCTTCCGACTGATCGGTGTTGAATTTTGGTAAACTTATTTTCTTTTTTTTCCCGCAGGCGAATCTGAATTGCACCATACCTATGGGACACTCGCTCAAACGAAAAAGAGGAAACAAATCGTCAATAGTAATACAACTGATGGTGCTGTGAATGTTACATCTAAACAACAAGGGGTCCAGTCAAGGCGATCAAGGAAGAGCAAAAAACAAGATACATCGGAGAATGAAAATGAACATACTGGTGACCATGATATTGTGCGCGATGAAGTTGAAGATGCCCATCAATAGGCGAGCACCCTCGAGGATGCTCAAAAAATGTATGTTGACTGTTATGATGATGGTTATGATCGGCGTGACAAATATGTGCCTAATTTTTCATTAGGTTTGGTCGGTAAATCTCTGCTCGATGATGACGAAGATGATAGCGATACGAGTGATTCTCAAGCGATTGATTCTATAGCCAAGCGTAATCGTGTTCCTCAGGAAAAAAATCTCGTGGGTTCAACTCCAATTGGTGAGTTGACCCTCCGAAATCATCACAATCACGAAGATGAATTTGTCACTCATGGAGTTGTTGGAGATGTGCGTGCTCGTGATTCATGTTCGCAATCCCAACGCTCTGCACAAAGAAATAAATCATACACCGTTACGGCAACTACAGTTCATGGGCATGCGAGTTCAGCAATTAATACAACTGATAATGTGTGTTCAACTGGAATGCTCGAGCGTGCGTTCGCTACGAATAGGGAGGAACGGCAACCGCTTAGTAGTGAAACGACAAATCAGGTTTTGAGAGCGCTGGATGACATCTGTACCGATGAACTTGCATCTCTTCTGTTTCGTGGATGGCTCCTTGGACGTGCACGTGTTCACGATTCGTGTTCGCAATCTCAACACAGTCAACGCGAAAGAGATATTTGCACTACATCACAACCACAAAATCCTTCAACTGTTATTGTGGTGCCTCATGATAAGGGTGCACCGATAATCGACACTCCGAATCCGCGCGCTTACCTTGGCAAATGATTCGACGATGCGAAGAAGGTTGGCCTGCAGAAAGTCTTGACTGAGGTGCTTTTTGAAATGTTTGTCCAAACTGCGAGCATTGCAAATGATGAAAATATATGGGAAAAGTTTTTGGACTGGGAAAAAAACAAACTCACAGATATGCGGTTGGAACGAAAATCCCCCGAGACTCTTCCTTCAAACCCATTGAATGTTTTAGATTTGGAGGCTTCTTGGATGTTACAATCCCTTTTGCAGGACGAATTCATTGCTTTCTCTAATGAGGAGATCGCTAGGATGACGTTTGATTTGCCATATTGTCCGACAGAAGGGGCTATTCCCCAACCTTTTTTCAGATATGCACGGATACAACGCCTTTTAAAAAAGATTCCTCCGATGGTTCCTTCTTCCGCTCCTCATTCCGCTCCGGTCCGTAGACTCCCCCTTCCAGCAGCATCTCCTCCAACTTTTCAACGTCTTCCGGATTATGTTCCCCCATCCACTATGTCAACGCTGATTGTCACTACTTCTGTTGTTGTTTCTGCTTCGCCTGCTGCTACGGCTACTCCGTCTCCTGTCGGTTGTATTGTGCCCCCTCCCACGCCGTCGAGAGACCATCTCCATGTCTATACAGGACCCTTGGAATAACCAAGTTCTTCTAATTTTAACATTTCGATCTATGACTCGCTTGAATCTAATGGTCCCAAAACGATACTTGCACACCTGTCCTATCTTGGCAGTTCTCGCAGGGTGGAAGATATTGTGGAAGCAGCAGCGCATTTGAATACGAACATGAACACTTGGAGATGTGTGGATGCTGCCACTCATCTCGATTAGAATCGGCAAAGACAGACTCGATTCGAAACTTTTGAGGAATATCGTCGCAAAGTGTTGCAACAGGTTTCTGTTCGTGAGCTGTTGCAAGAGTACCGTTCCAATGAAGGAATTTGATATCTCTACTAAGAGAGATAGAAAGAGTGAGGTGTTGATTGGGCAGTCGTTCATACGTTGCCTTAATCATAATTTTTTTTATGGTCAACTTTCTTTCGGTTAAGTAATTGCCCTTACAAGACAGATAAAAAGAGAGAGATAAATAAAGGCGTCCAGGGGGGGGGGG
>BFEA01000963.1:282184-298963 GCA_003427395.1 Chara braunii
GACGTACGAGAAGCTGTCGCACGGATCGACGGACGATATTACTTCCCTCCCGACAATCGTTGTTCTGGATTCGTGGACGCGGGCTTTGTCATTGTTAATACGCACTTCCTGCCTTACTTAGTACTATTGCCATTTAACGAGTTGATTGTCATTCCGTGGACGACAGTGGGGCCCCATTGGGCTCGAACCCTGTGCACGGAGTGCCAGTGTTTCGATCGCTACGAATCAAAGGGCTTCCACTACCAGATACGGAGTGAAGACGAGCACAAGGAAAGAGCCACGCAGCTGAGACCCTCCACGTCGAACCCGGAACTGACCAACGAGCGACGTCGGGACTTGATACGGAAGCGGGACACGCGGAGTGTACCGAAACCCTTCCGCTCTAAACGAAGATCCACAGCGCGGTGGAAAGTTCGACAATACTTTTTAGATTGAATTTGGATTTTTTTTTTTTCGCGCCATGCCCGCGCGTGCATTCTGCGACGCGCGAAAACGACCGACTTACTTCATCAGACCAACACGGGGGATTTCAGTTCTGTCTGTGTCCCCACACTCAATTTTCCCAAAATCCTTGGCACACCCCATCTTGCTGTTTTTGTGGGCCTTCTTTCTGCTCCTTTAGCACGCCGAACGGAAGACAACACAGGGCGTGAGGTAAGTATCGGAGCTGACACGTGTCGGTTCTGATGATAGTAAGTCGAGCTGGCGAGAGGTAGGAGAAGTCCTCAACCTACTCGTCGAGATCGCCCAGTGACCAGATCAAGATCTGGTGAGGCTAGACTGGCTATGCCAATGGCCGACGGCATCACAGCTCCCCCCAGGGTGATTCAATTTGTTAGTATTCCCGCCGCTTTTCCTTTCTTTCCTGATCACACCCACCCCGAAGCTTGGTTGGAAGCCGTCCAAGCTCAAGGATATAGCGCGGAAGATCTCCCACGCGTCATCACCTTGCTGCCTTGCAACACGGCGCATGATTGGCTTAGGAGAACACAGATGAGTAGATTGAGACACCTTCAAGCAAGCGTTCTTGGCCAGATTTGATACGGTCAACAAAGACGCCGCTTGGTATGTGCTCAAGACTCGACCGCAAGAACCAAAGGAGTTGCTGCCTGACTTTGTGGATCGATTTCAAACTACGGTGGACAAATCAGGACGAGATTAAAATTCCGCCCGAGATTTGTTCATCGATCATCTACAAAGTCCGACGCTAAAAGGTAAGTTGCAGAAAAAGGTCCCCCCTAAAACGAACGAGCTATCCGATATTATCACCAAAGCACTTGAGTTAGACCTGACGGATACAAAGAAGTATATCAGTCAGGGAGACAAAGACATTACGAACATGATTCAGGATGTAGCGACGAAACGACGATCATCGTGGTTACGAGCGGTAGAACGATTTTATCCCCGACCTAATCATGACCTTCTTGAAGGGGCCGCTTCTGATATCCCGTCAGTTCCTTCTCCCCCTCCTCCGATTCTCTCAATAAACCAACAGGTAGCAACGGTTAAACCCAGAAGCTCCCAAGATCCTGCCTCTATGACCATAACAAACATGCACTTGGCACACATGATCCATACAGCTACTACCAAACAATCTGAATGGATGAGCAATCTATTCCAAATGCAGGCGGCTCACATAGATTGAATGGAACACATAATGACCAGGCTAATTAAGCCCAACCGGCTCTTGCTCGACCTGCCCATGCATCGTTCCCGCTTTTGCCTGCTTCGCCTGCACCTGGACATGCACCGCAGTTCCTTCCTGCAGCCAACCCGGTAGGGAAAATCGAGTGTTACAATTGCAAACAACCTCGGTATTTTGCCCGGGACTGTCCGCAGCCAAAACGAAACCCCCACCTGCCGCAGCCCTCGTAGCTCTGAATAAAGGACGAGTGGCCGCACTAATGGATACGACCCGAAACAAGGAGATCATTGCTTACGCCCTTGAGCGACCTTCCCCCCTCAATAGCAATTGCATTGACCTCAGGAACTTCTTCTTCCGAAGTTGCTACGTGGTTGATCCAGTCGAATACCTTCATCTCGCCGGCATGATCGGAGCAATCCGACCAGCCCATGACGATCTTGAATGGGTCGAACGTGAATCTAACCCCGGACCACAGTTTTGGGCGGGAGAAATTGATGTGCTACGAACGCTTAAGCAACTGGACATTCGCGTTCCGGTCCCAGTGGGACATTTGCTCACCATATCCGAAGCAGCAAATGACAAGCTGCTGCAACAATGTCAGAAGAATCAAAAGCGCTTTACATACCAGCGCATACAACGAATGCTGAAAAAGAAGAAGGAAGAAGGAAAGAAGGGTGTTATACCGCCTGAACCCGAAGTTGGTGAACCTGAAGCAGCGCGAGTAGCTACAATTTTTTTAGCTGAGAAAGATCATTAACTTTCGTGCGAGCTCGACTTGTGTTGTGGAAAAGTGCTGAATGTGATTGCCAAGTATGGGGCAAACCTTTCAACACCCTCATCGATATCGGATCCTCTGCGGTCGCTATATCATTAGATACGGTGAAAAGAACGGGACGACTCAACTCGATTCTCCCTCAATCTCGCAAGGACAATTACGTCTCTGCTGACGAGGAAGCAATGAATAT
The DNA here is from genome assembly GCA_003427395.1 of Chara braunii. NCBI lineage: Eukaryota > Viridiplantae > Streptophyta > Charophyceae > Charales > Characeae > Chara > Chara braunii. The sequence goes on from BFEA01000963.1 coordinate 284,795, forward strand.
CGTAGGAGTCATTGAGAATGTGGCCGTGAAAGTTGGACGAGTACACATCCTTATTAACGCATTGGTCATAGATGTGCACTCATATAATCATATTCGGTGTTGTTGGGACTGCCTTGGGTAATGGCGATAGGTGCCCGCATGCATTTCGATTCCAAGCAGTTGGTGCTTACGCAAACAGTAGGAAAGCCTCAGACAGTTCCGTTGCGGATTTCAACCCAAACAGTAAAAAGAAATCCTAATTCTGCTCGGATAGGGATGATTCAAGGTCCCGATCACGAAGAATTTTCATCCCCGGATAATAGTTGCGGATTCGAAGAACAGAAGTGCGAAGAAGAGATGCCTAGTGAGAGTGAATGAAAATACTTGGTCGAACTTCTCGAGCTCAAAACTCCAGAGGAATTCCGAATGGTTCTCAGAACGACACGAACTTTCCACTTGAGTCTGGGAGACAACGCTCTCACGCCTATGGAAACCCAGGTCAGTCCCTCGACCTTTCTCGGAGAACCCATCTTGCAAATATCTGATCTGGCAGACGATTTGGAACCCACTCGCACTTTGTACGAGGGAACACTTTCCCTCCGAGCACGCTGTCAACAGGTGAAACAATACCTGGATGTTTTTGTTTCCCCTCCAAGGTCGCTGCTTACAACAGGAGCGACCATCCCTCTGATAAAACAAGAAGCCGAAGCTCCCGTCGACGATGTGCCCGATCTGATGCAGGAAATGGTGGATTTAACAGGACTAACCGTGGAAGAAACCACGGCTGATTCGAAAATTGACGCCGAAGTTAAAGAGACCGAGATGATTAGTCTCGCTGAATCCCAGATGATCGCGACTGTATTTTCTGTCCGCACTAGCGCAAGGTGCAACGAGTGTATTAGTTGGACCACTCGCATCGAGGGCGCCTTCCCGGGGCCAAGGCGCTTACTTGTGGCGCAGCATAAATACCATTTGGCTCTTCAAAAAGCCCATCGCAAACTCTACAACGTTTGGTCGGTGGAGTCGCAGTTCAAGCAGAGAGAGAGCTTATGCATCATCATAGACAGGATGGATCAGGCTAAAACAACGATTCCCCATGCGACGCGCAGGTGATTGTCGAAAGAGATGGCGAACAACGCTATGATGAAAACAAATCTCACCGGTCTGATTGCGCATGGAAGGAATCCCTCGCTCTTCGTTCACACCTGGTTCCAGTACTTGTCGCACGGTTCGAATTCCGTAGTCACATCCATTGCAAGAGTGTTGAGAGAGCTGCAGGCGCAAGATGGGGAGCTCCCTCCTCTGTTGAGGGTGCAAGCGGATAACTGCGGAGGTCAGAACAAGAATAAATATGTGTTTGCTTTCCTTGCGCTGTTAGTCAAGTTTCGTATTTTTCGAGGAGGTCTTCATGGGATTCATGATTGTCGGTCACACCCACACCGACATCGACGTGAAATTCAGTTTCTTCGCCAGGAAACTCAGCGGTTGTGATGCTTACACCATAGATGAACTGTTCTCCGTTCTGCAGCGTTCTTGTTAGGAGCCGGTAGATTGCACACATGTCACGGAGATGGTAGATTGGAAAACTGTTGTATCCCCTTACCTTGATCCAAAGATATCCGGTCACTCGACTCCACACCTTTTTTGATTTTACATGGACGGGGAAAATTCTGCGATGGTGTACAAAGAGTAGTGCAACAAAAAAAAGTGGGAGCCTAAGATAGGGCCTGTGTACTGGTTCAAGAGGAACAAGGACAACAGTTGGGCAGGGCCGGAATGGGGGTTCCAGCCTTGCCGTGAGTCGCCCAATCCAAACTGTGGCGACTTCGTTAGCGGCAAGGTGGGGCTACGAGTGCTAAAGAATTCTTGGGGAGATAAGATTCACGAATGGGAAACCCAATCTTTAGAGGACAAAGAACTGAAAACGAACAGATTGCAATACTGGAAAGATCGCGTGCGCGAGTTTGATTGCATTGAAGCAGAAGAGACGGGGACAGTTCCTCTTTCCACGACATTCTGGCTGACCCCAAGGGCTGACAAACCTGGATCCGAACCCGTGGCTGCTCACAAGCTTGCAGCACCCGCAAGAAAAACCTTGCTTCGTGGGTCACAAGAAAGATGCTCCTAAACCTGAATTCGACCCGTGCGTGGCGGTCGACGTTGAGTTTTTCGTCGTGCTCAGGCCTCCGGACGACCACGTCGCGCAGGGGTGCACGTTCTGGGTGGGGCGAGTCCAGAAGAAAGACGAAGGCCGCGTCCTTGTTCAGTATTGGAGGCCTTGTAACCGCGAGCGTAGTGTTCGCGAGTTGTACGCAGATGCATGGAACAAGAAATGGAGGGTGGAGACAGAGTCTAAGCCCGGATGGCAGGACCTGAAAAGCGTTGCTTGGGCATGGGCAAGCAACAAACGCTCGGCAGCCGGGATGAGAATCCGAAAGACCAATGCTATGAAGGCACAACAATCACTCGCCGCTGCCGACACACTCGTTTGTTCTGACATGCTGACTCGCGCTGCTGAAGCATCTTCGTCTTCCATGTAACTATCGGGACAAGAAGATGAGGGCTGATTGTCTTCATCTTTATCAAAAGTGGGTATGGCGTTTTGGAAACACCATACCCCGTCCGCTCCCCTCACCCTCCGTTCACCTCCCGGCAACCCGAGGCGTGCGACGTTTTCGAAACGCCGTACCCTCTCGGCACTGTCCACATACAGGGCCGGAACGGGTACGGCGTTTTCAAAACGTCGTACCCCCTTCGGTTATCGGAAAGGGGAGGGAGCGGGAGGTACGACGTTACCGAAAAGCCTCACCCCTAGGCCCTGTTCGCCTACGGGGCCGGGGTACGGCGTTTCGGGAACGCCGTACCCCTCGGCTGATTCTAGAGACGTCGTACCCCCTCCCCTGATTCTGGAGACGCCGTACCCCTTGCATTGTGGCTGCGAGCGTGGTGCTCACGAGTTGTATGTAGATGCATGGAAGTCGACGTCGACTATTTCATCGTGCTCAGACCTCCGGACGACCACGTCGCACAGAGCTGCACGTTCAGGGTGGGGCGTGTCCAGAAGAAGGACGAAGGCCGCGTCCTTGTTCCGTATTGGAGGCCTTGTGGTCGCGAGCGTAGTGTGCGCGAGTTGTATGCAGACCGAGAATTGAAGGGTGGAGACGGAATCTGAGCCTGGATGGCAGGACCTGAAAAGCGTTGCTTGGGCATGGGCAAGCAACAAACGCTCGATGGCCGGGATGAGAATCAGAAAGAGCGATGTCATCAAGGCACAGCAATCCCTCGCCGCTGCCGACACAGTCCATGGGCGCTGCTGAATAATCTTTGTCTTTCGTGTACCTGTCGGGACAAGAAGACGAGGGTTTGTAGTCATCATCTTTGTGAAAAGTGGGTGTGCCGATATATGGTTGTCGTGGAAATATTTGTGTGTGCCGATATCTCTCGTTTAAAGGAGTTAGCGAATAACGTGGCATGCCGTCAACGAGTGTGCACGTTCGCTTGCTGTCTGCTGACATGTACCGTTTGCCTTTACTGTCGGCAGACATCTCGGTAGTGTAATTTGTCGCGGCGGGATTTTTCAGGGTATGGACGAGGACCACATTATAAGCAACATTGTGAACGCATGGGGAACACCCATACGCTATGACGAATTTATTCCACATCGATACACGAGGCAGATGATTGCAGTTGGTTTCCGCACCAGCGACGAGACAACTTTTTGTCCCACATTTGACCTGTGGTCTCCGCAATTGCAACGCAAGATCTCAAGGATGGACAAGACATGTGATCCGGAAGGCCACTTTTGGAAACTCGGTGCACCGCGGTGGAACCAATTTTTTTATGAATGCGGTTCGATATATGACCACTATACAACATGCAATCATGGGAAAATACTTTGCATTGCGTTTGAAGCACGCTATAGGATGACGTTTTGTTGTACGCGTATTGAGCGTCGCAAGACAAGCGTGATGAAATGCATGACATGGACTGTTCCGTGAACGACATGGAGAACGCCCTGTCCAGGCACGCCCGTCGTTTCTGTAGTGTCATTCGAGATGCGATGATACAGTTCGTACGGCGAAGGACTTCCATCGTCGGAACAATTGCTGTGAAGGTGCTGCACACATTGGACGACGATGGAACCACAGTATACTTGAAGAAGACCAAAACGAAAACAAGTGTCGATGTCAAACACTTGTTTCGACGCATGAACGGGACACACCGACACATGCCACAAAAGATGACGGACAACACGGCGGGAGGCGTGAAAAAAAGGTCACGGTTGCTAGGATATCACGAGGAATTGGACGAGGATGAAGTAGCACGACACATTTCATATACGTTCATCGCAAACATGCTTACAGCAGTGTATGTGTTCTGCACAGAAGCCGCTTCACGTGGTCGTTCAAGTGGCAGGATGGATACCGATGATAGCAGTCGTAAGCGACGATTGGACGAGAACACGAAATTGAGGATTGTCGAGGCACTCCAAGTCAATCCATGGTTGAGTGTACTGCCATGGCGAGGAAAAGTCGGGAACTGGAGCCAGAGCAATTGGGACACTTAAGATTCGCTAACGAGATGGAATGGGGACGACTCATCGAAATATGTCCTGCCTCCCTCCAGACAGCGTATATACCAAACTACGCGGAGATTCACTGGATGTACGACCACCTAGATACTTATGACCCACTTGTATCTAATGCAAGTCAAGAATCGGAGTGTTGCGAAGAGGACGGAGCAATCTCATGCAAGTTCATAAGAACATCACCTCGCACATGGCCGATGCGATTCCGACACGAGCTGCAAAGGTGTGGAGGATTGTGCAACAGAATCACAACTTATCCCGTGCATAATGAAGCGGGGGCAACCGCTCAGCGCATATCTTATTGCTCAGTGAGGATTTTCTTAAACGATGCCGATTTATGTAGAGTAAATTATGTAGCATGCACTAGCAAGGGAGGGAGATTAATAGAGGCAAGATGCGAAGCAATGTGGTGTGAGGAGGAATGCGACAATTTAGCGTTTAATGTGAAAGAGTCGGTGGAAGAAGTAGAGGATAAAATATGCACCCTCAGAGAAGCTATCGGCATTGCTCTCGCTCGCACGCACAATTTCGTGAATATGTCATATATATCGTCATTCGATAGGGACGACGATGACAAGCCCGAGGGTTTGAAAACGCTTACATTCGGCTCACCTCTGCACGGTTTGTATAGTTACGAAAGAAACAAGCGCAATGGTTCAGAATAACAAGTTCTCGTATTATAGATAGTTTACCACAGATAGGCATGCACCAGCACTGAGTGTTTGCCTCATAGGAGAGTTATCATTTCTCGACTTTATTTACGGACATCTACACTTTCGATTTTGTCGCTCGTGTGTGTGTGGTGTGTAGGGTGCATAATGTCATCATCGACAACGTCGACAAGCATCAGTGGAAGTCCCGAGAGACACAAGCGCTCAGCAAAATCATTTCCTCCTTGTGCGAAATCGGTGCGGCATTATAATGGTCATACTTGGTTCAAGTATGACCCACGAGAGGAATTCGAAGATGACCCATGGATGACCGTCGTGCCATATATGAATCGACATCTTGACCAATGGACCAATAGTAATTGTATTGCGATGGAGACTGTTGGTGGCTTCCCTTGGGCAAGTCATTACAAGTTCGCCAACATGCTGGAGTTCGGGAGCCTCATTCCAGTGCCTGATGGTCTTCCCAAGCCTGTTTTCCTCACCCTTCTGCGCAAAGCATACCGCAATATTGACCGCTACAACAGTCGCATCGACTTCGTGTACATCACGAGTTCGCCACAAACTTGGACGTGTTCGCTGAAACAAGAGTTGATAAACACAGCTCGTCATTGTTCATTCTTGGAGAAGTACCCACACCATTGCCCAGGGATTTATCCACAAGCTGTATCATACTGTTGTGTGCGGTTGAGTATTGCCGGCTATGAATTCGCAAGAGTGCTATGTGTGGCTTCTTCAAACAAATCTAGGAAACTTGTAGATGCAGTTGTGCGTGTTTCACGGACCAGCTGTTTCTTCAGCCGCCACAAGGTTGGTGGTTGCCTGTTCGCTTCGATCCAGATGGACGCTCACACCTAGCGATAGCAGGCCAGATGCAAAATCCGGCATTGTGGAAACAACTGGAAGAGAAAGCGATGGCCATACAAGACACCATTGGGAATTCCTTAGCACGTCCGGGAGGGTTTGTTAGGTTGAAATACATGTCGGTATTTTCGGAGAATGCAACAATCAAGGAGCTGCAGATCCATGTATATGGATCGTCCATGAATGCTATGTATGGTTTCAGTGCACGACCTCGTACGCGGCAAACCCCGTACGTCACAAGATTCGGACAGGTTATCAGACCTCCTACTAAATGGATGTAGAATTTAGTGACAATGTAATCATAGCAGATATACTGTTTTTTATGTTTTTATGTGTTATATGGAGCATCTTTGTAGTTAAACAATTTTGTAATTGTACAATAGACGTGCCTGTGTACAATATTCAAAATCTAATATGACGAAACTCGCGAATTTTGTTCGTCTACACGCTCAACTTGCAGGATGGAAGTTGGTCAAACAAGCTCGCATGGAAGCGGATCCTCTCATCAAGTTCCATCAACAATTGAGGATCTCATTATCTTAGACACTAACATTTGGTCGGTTGATATCGTCGATGAATTTTTGAATTACGAGTACATACATGTCGAAAACGAAGTTGGACCGGATGGTGAAATTCTACCGATCATCGAGTTTGTCAACGGACAAGACGATTGTCTCAGACAATGCATCAAATATGTGGTACCTGTACACAAAGGAGGATGACGCAAACGTCATTGTATCAAGGAAAGACGTTGTGGATCCTTTGGAGATGCTAGCCAACTGGAGGGAGGTATGCAGGAAACAGGACTGGGACGAGAAAGACAAATTGGAACAAAAAGTGTGCGCGTGGTATTCCATTGGCAAAAAAAAATTGCTTGCACCGGTGGTGGTGAACTTCTATGGTCAAATCCGAGTATGCAATAGAGGCACGGCCATAGTGACACTTTTTACAGCAGCGAAGATCACCGGCACGATAATGAATGTGTTGTTCACTGCCCGGGAAGAATTTTGGGACCCTGCGGGTTCGAGCAAACTCGAACAGTTTCGGAATCGGTTGGAAATTGACGCGACACTTAGGAAAGAGTTAGTGTACAGGGTTGACAGTTTGGTGCACGTGCAACTTCACTACCTTTTTTACAAATGTGAGGAGATAGTGTTCACAGTCGAGCAAAGAAAATGCGACACGGATAAAGTGACTCGTACGAAGCAGTATCATCGATCAAGACAGAAAGAAATACCGTTAGTGGGTGACAGACAGAAGATAGTGATAGATTGTGCGTATTGTGAAGACATTAAGCACGCAACAAATTTTCTACCTCTTATTCTTCACGGGACCCTAGATAGTAGCCAGTAGCATAGCACGTTTGTCCAGGTCGAGACATGTTAAACAATCGATGCGCTTCATCACTGAGACGCGTTCCGGACTTCAGTGGTCAGATATGGGAATGACTTTGAACACAATAGAGATAGGAATTGTTAGCGCACTGCAACAATCGTCAGTTTCATTTTGTGTGGTGAACGCAAAATTATTTTTTTAGTTATTTTTAATCGTGTTTTTTTCACCTGTTATTTTGTTTTCCTGTTCCGGTGATGTGGACGAAGTTTTGAAAATTGCAAACATTTGCAATTTATAAGCTCAAATGCAGCATAAACAAACGTGTTTGATTTTTTTTTTTATTATTATTATTTTTTTTTTTTGACAGTCTTCGTTGTATCATAAACTATAATTTCTTCGTTCGAATAATGTCGATATTTGTCGCATGACTAATTTTGAACAATATTATCTAATCGATCTAGCTGGGTTGTAGTGCTCGACATTACAACAGGAGACAATAATACGCAAACTCTATACAACAATGGCGCGCATCACTCCCATTGCAGTGTCTGCAGGGGCATCTCTCACAACAAGAAACGGTCCGTTTTCATACGAATATGAGTTAATAATAAGATGCGAAGTAAGTGGATGTTTTTTATTTTTAGTTGCCGTGAGGTTCACGGAAATCGACGTGTATGACGTCCGAATTTACAGAAGACAAGGACAAGCAGGGACAGTGGAAGAGTATGTGGAATGTCACGAAGAAGTTTTGCAAGTCCACGAGGAAAAAAAAACTACATTGATGCGCGAGGGTGGAAGACTTGAAGGCTGGTCTGCTTTCGTAACGAACTTTGAAAGCATGCCTATTTTACCTATCCCGGCGTGCATGCTCGACAACTCGAACGATGCAACGATGTGGATTCTCATAATGAATGCAACAAATAAGAGCCGTCAGTAATATGATAATAGGAAAACGTAAGAGTATGAGCGATGATAATTATTAAAAGATGATAAGTGGCTAAGTAATACACATGGATCGACAGTGACAGACGTCATTCAGATGTGGATAAATTTTGAGTTGTTTGTTGCTATTGCAATGTAATAAATGTGACGAACTCGTAAAAATATGATATGATTAACAATTTTCTGACTAAAAATTTTCGTGCGGATCACATCTATGTATCAATTTTTAAGTTAGTTGTTCCATTTGCAATGTGCGTTGGATCTTATAATGTGTTGTGCGGGCGTTTTGTTCCCACGTGTGGCAAGAAAAACAGGACTCGCAGATGAAAAACGCATTTACAATCTTATTATATTACCATAACAATGCAGATAAAAAAAAAAAAAAAAACACAACATTGGTGATGAATTCATAGCAAACAAAAAAAAAAAAAATTATTTGATGTCTTTTCCAATCAATTTAGCAAACAAATGTTGAAAATGTTAATAAAACATTCAGTGAAAGTCGAAAAAAAGATGAAAAAACCTAAGAAATAGTAAAAATTTTCACTACGTGCACTTGAAAATAGGCTTTATATATATTGAAATGAAAAAACACATGAAATATACTGAAATCATGAAGAAAGTTGTGTGGAAAATTGACAAATTCTGCATATACTAAAAAAATTGTTCGAAAATTACAAAGTTTGCAATGAAATACAACAATAGTTGCCGGAACAGGTGGTTCCTTCGAATAATCGAGAAAAAACTAGTGCCTTATTGACCGGAAAATTTCATGGTATCCCCTGAATTTGAATTTTTTTAGATTTGAAAAACACGATAAATCGCTTCAAAAATGAACTTTTAATTTCGCACAAAAAATAAAAAATGAACGTTTCGACGAAATCGCAGTTATAGTTCTCATCACACTTCGAACACCCAATATTTACACGTAGCCTTCCAGGCGATGCCCCTCAACACTTGGGTCGCCAATACTTGTCACTTCCCCTCCTCACTACACACCAATCACAACCCACTCACGTAGCAGACCGCACRTATGTACCGCATGAGGAAAGAGACAAGYGCCAGATGAGCGCAACGTACCACAGCTCCGATACCAAATTGCAAGGAAGCTGAGCATTAGCGAACTCCAGCAATCACACARCATCATACATATATGTCCAGATAGTCTTGACCTCGAACCAACAGCAGYCAYGCATCACGAGTTTCACCAAATCAGAACACACCAATAGTTCGTAATTGACAATGCTGAAATAGTCTCTCATCATCATCAACGAAGAACAAGAGTTGATATCCTATTGGCGCTCGGCGCCCTGACTACGTGTGGCAGATCCTATCTAGCTGAATACTACAATGCCTATGTTGACAACAACAACTCCCTGAAGTACGAGCATACAGCGGACCATGCCGCACGCTTCCACCACCAGGTATGTCTCTCGCAACACTCACAACCCCGATCCACACCACATAGATGCCACTTGCACCCAAGGACCACCCTGCGTCACATCCAGCCTAAAGCGGAGCAGCTTGGCTATGGCTGCCCGCTACCTCCCTGCTCGCCCGTGAGAGCGTGCCTTCACTTAGGGCGGTCGACATTGCTGCATATAGGGCCCCGTAGGGGCTAAGTGGGCATAGCCTCGCACACCAAATTCAGTGATTATGACCGTACGTTGTCCTCCCCACCCCCTCTTTTTTTTTTTTTTTTCCCTTTTCGTTTCTGGGCTTATAATTGTCCACTTCTTGGTGGCGATGTTCATCCACCACCGCCTAACCTGCTGTACCCTTCGAGTCGAGTTTCTTTTATTTTCCTTTCTTTTTTTCTAGTTCCTTTATGGGAAATGGTTTCTTTCAGAATCCTTTTTGTCGGCTTTCAGTTGGAGACAGGTTGACTTGTGTACCATTATTCATCCGTACGGATTCATCTGTACGGATGGTGCTCTTCTATTTTTCTTTTGTGCATAATTTTCTGGCAATTAAATATAATGTGTGCTTAAGGGAATACTCGTCCCACTTACAGTTTTATGAGGGTAAAGCACCTGACCACAGTCTCGGCCTGATTCCGACACGGAAGTCTTGAGCTGAAACCGAGCAAAGTTCGTCTGTCATACAATCGCAACGATCCTCTTATATTCACGTTGAACTTTGTTTCTCTCTCAAGCTTGTCTGGCGTACAGTCACAAGGATTCTCTTATAATTATGTTGAGCTCTCTGCAATAGCCCGCTTCAATATGCCTCGTTGATGGGACGTTGGGCCCGGTTCCCAGCACGTGCTGCTGCCCACGAATAGACTGGAGCATTTGTCCCAAAAAAAAAAAAAAAAAAAAAAAAACAAGGCCTCCTTGATTGACTGTTTAGATGGCCATACGCAGGCCCCACGTCGGCCTTAGGCCGCATTGCCAAGAGGCAGGCCCCCAAAGTTGAATGCAGTGGTCCTGCGCCCGACAGTTGACCGAAAGTCAACTGTACGAGGCCCTCCTGTCAAAGTCTACATGGACCCACCCCAGGCCGGGTCAAACACACACTTGTTTATATGCAGGTACCCAGACTGGGTATGGACCAAGTGAAAGTCTGCAACTGTGAACCGTATGCCATCCAGGCCGTCGGCTCTGAGTCAATCTGAGCCACCGCGGTTGGGAGACTTGAGGCAGGTCAACCTCATCAAACACTACATAAGGCCCTGCCTCCAGGAGTCAACATTCAGTCTTGCCGTGCTGACTTGACCCTGACTTGACGCTGCCTCCAGGCTGGCTGTATGCTGGCTGGAAGCTGGCACTGCCTCCACGCTGGCTGTATGCTGGCTGGAAGCTTGCACTGTGTGACCATGTGTGCTAGCGCCTTTCTGCTTTGGCACCAGCTGTCTTCTGGCTTGCTGACGTGGCATATGCCACGCTGGCTATCATTGCTGATGTGAAACTCGCCACACTGTATTCATTGCTAAGTTGGACGCGACAAGGAGGGAGATTGGGATCTGTGGATTAAGAGAGAGAGAGGATACTTACCTGTTGCTGATGTCGATATTGTGTGCTGCTGTAATGTCATCACGGGAGAACTGTGCCACGTGGCACTCTGATGTGATCAGGCCCTGTCAGGTTCATGGACACTGTTTGCTGATGTGGAGGTCAGGTTCATGGACACTGTTCGCTGTGGTCATTGATGTATACTTACCTTTCCACCCTCTAAATCGTCTATTCGCCCCCTCCTCTCTTCGTCTATTGGTTACGAGACGTATCACGCATCACATTTCTTGAATATTTGAGACATTATTCAGCGCCGAGTTATCTCGTACCTCGACATCAGACGAGTGTTCTCTAGGCTAGGTTCATTACAATTTGGTATCGGAGCTTAGTACCTTCTTTTTCGTGATCTGCTGTCAGGCAGCGTTCCGTCAAGGTAAGTAGGCCAGAAAAGGTGCTGCGCGCGTGATCAAGTCCCGTCTTTTGACGCGCACGATTCCTAGTACATGCGCACGCATCTGTCCCCGGAAGATGATGACGTGGACGTGCTGAAGATGAAGACGGCAACATTGCTTACGTGGCGCTTCGTTTCTCACGTGTCAATCAGATACCGGTCAGAGCATTGTTGGCCGTGGGCTGACGTGGCACTGGTGATGATGAGAGAGAGAGAAAGTGGAGAGATCAGGACTACTGACATGGCACGCTGCCTACGTGGCATGGTGCAAGGGTGCTGAGGTGGGATCCAGAGATTGGCAGGGTATTGTCCTATGTAACACGCGCGGACGCGTCCGCGGGTCCAATCTTGGATGGCGGACGCAGACGGGTACGAATCCGCGGCCTAACCGATTTTACCAGAATTTTCCTGAATTAAATAATAGGTTAAAAACAAAAACAAAAATATGGGGTTGTAGGAAATTTTAAACCCTACAACCCCATAGTTTGTTTTTTGGAATCCAACTTTGTGTCGGATTTTTAAAAAATCAAAAATTAAATTCGATTTTAAAAAAATTAAAAACACAAATATAAAAAAAAGTTGATTTTTTTTTTTGTCATTTTTTATCATCAGATATATGGTCCCTGAGTTCACCTGTATATTTTGGAAATGAATTTCTGTTTTTTGCAGGGGTATGAGGTGTTTTAGAAAAATAAAGATACAAAATTTAAAAATAAATGAACAAAAAACTCGAAAAAAAAAAAAGGTTTGATTGATTGATTGATTTTGATTGATTGATTGATTGATTGATTGATTGATTGATTGATTGTGTGTGTGTGTGTGTGTGTATGTGTGTGTGTGTATGTGTGTGTGTGTGTGTGTGTGTGCCCGCGCGCGCGCGCTGTCCCCGCTGCCCCCGCTGCGCCAGCTGGTGTGTGTGTGTGTTTGTGCGTGCGCCCGTGGTCGTGGGGGTGGGGCGACCCCTACCCCACCAACCAACCAATCAATCAATTAATCAATCAATCAATCAATCAATCAATCAAAAAAAAAAAAAAAAAAAAAACAAAAAAAAAAATATTTAAAAAAAAAAAAAAAAAAAAAAAAAAAACTCGTTTTATTTTTTTTTTCCAATTCCGTTGTATTTCGCCCATATCCCCCCCCACCAAAAATTCATCTATTTCATTTTATTTTATTTTTGTGGGGGGGTGGGGCAGGGGATGCGCCGCCACGTGGCGCCGCCAGAATGGCGAAACCCTCTCCCCTGCGGCCGCCACGTGTACGCCAATCCGCGCATCCGCGCGGACACGTCCGCGGGCTTCGCGGACTGGCCGCGGTCGTGGACTTGGCCGCGCCTGTCCGCGGCCAGGGGGGATACATAGGTATTGTCTGACGTGGCACCTACCTGTGTTGCGACTACCTGCTGATGTGGCGCTCCGTACTTCAACGGAACCTTCGATTTGACGTGGCATACCAGTTGTGGATGTATTCCTAAGTGAAAATAACTTGCCCTTTGACATGATTMTGAGAATGGATTGRCACGAAGAAGCCGACCCAGACATCAAGTTCAAAGAGGAGAGTGTAAAGCTAAGGGACGAAAAGTTCGAGTTTAAAGTAATTGAACTTTATCATAGGTTTGGATCTGATTCGTCATTGTCTCTTTRTTGCATGAGTTATCCAACCTTTAGGCCAATGGTCTCAAAGAACAAGTTGGATCAGGATCTGATGAYGGTGCTCGTTAAAAGAGTAGGTGTATGTTCCTCATCCTACCCACCTTCTATTGAAAAACTCCTATCTAAGTTTCAAGACTTGSTGACTGAACCAACGAGAATCACTGAGTGTGCTATCAAGCACACCATTGAGATTATTCTCGGAAGTAAGATTCCCAAAGCACCCATTTATCAAATGTCTCCTAGAGAACTAGAATAATTGAGGAAACAACTGCAAAAATTAACAGAGAAAGGAWGRATTCSCCCAAGTTCATCTAACTGTCATTTCATCAAAATGGACATTTCTTACTTTTTGAATGAAATTGAAACCGAGTTTTTTGGCCGAGAAGTCGTCCAGATTTGTTGTTTCGGAGGACCCGGCGTCCTTAAAATGTTGGACCCCCTGGATGTACATTGACCTACCTTGAGACCAGGTACATTCAGGCAATGTCTGAATGGCAGTGCCTTGATGTACCTTGTCTCAAGCTAGGTTCATGTACATACAGGGGGTCCAGCGTTTTAAGAACGCCGGACCCTTAGAAACAACAAATCTGGACGAGTTTTCGGCCAAAAAACTCGGTTTCAATTTCGTTCAAAAAATAAAAAATGTCCATTTTGACGAAATGGTAGTTATCTCCCTATAGTGCACCTGTCTTGTTTTTTCCCCAAAAGAAAGGAGAACTTAGGCTATGCATTGACTATC
>BFEA01000963.1:299448-311252 GCA_003427395.1 Chara braunii
TGACATTAAAAAAATATAAAGAAATCAAAATAACCTACACTAAAATGTTTATTTTGGCTGGTTGCATTTTTTTTTTCCGTTTTAAATCTAAGCAACCAGAGTGGCCCGGGTCCACTTGCCCGGCCAGGCCAAAATAAAATAAAAAAATATTTTTATTAAAAATTTTATTTTAAATTTGATAAAGTATTTAAAAATGACTATGAGGCAAAAAGTTTTTTATTTTTTTTTTTTCATAAAAATTTTTTTTTTTCGGATTTTTTGGAGTGTTTTTTTTTTTTTTTTTTTTTGGGACCTTCCTTAGTCCTTGCACGGCCGGGCCACCTGGGAAAATAGGGTGACCCGTGCGACCTGGCTGGTAGCCTTAAATCTTAATTAAAAAATATATAGTATTCCTAGGTTACCAGCCGGGCTGCCCGCGTCCCGGGTGGCCAGCCCGTGCAAGGACCAGGAAAGGTCCCAAAAAAAAAGAAAAAAAAAAAAAACTAACACAAAAAACTCCAAAAACAAACTATGTTATGCAGAAAAATAAATGGAACAACTTTTGCCTCAGAGTCACATCGAAATTCTTCACCAAATATAAAATAAAAAATAGAACTTAGTTTTTATTTTTAGCCCGGTCGGGCAACTGACCCTGGGCCACTCTAGTAGTATAGTAGTATTCGTAAATAAAATACGAAAAAACTATGGGGGGTTACCCTCTAATAACCCCCACCCTACTATAAAAAAACACACACACCCCCAATTAAAAAAAAAAAAAAAAAGATCCCGCTCTCTGTGAACTCCATGAAATCCTACGCTGTAAACTCCATGACCGGTTTCCGTTCACAGACCCTGTGAATGGTGAACGGGGGTATAGCATTGGGTGATAGACCTCAACTTCGAGAAACAACTGCTTCCACCCTTCTCTTACCCGCATCCGATGCCACTGAGGGAACAAAAGAAACTCGTCAAGAAGACGCGTAGGCAACCATCGCCTGAGACGCAAAGCAGTCGGGTCGGTCCAGAGGAAAAAGTACTCCAACTGTTCCCAGTACGGAAGTCAGAAGCCGCCAGAAGAACAAGCAAAGCCCATCGCTGGACATCCATCGGCGGAGGGACTCTTTGCGGACAGACCGTTGTCGGATGTCAAGTAACTTCCGTGTGTAAGCAACCCAGAAAGGACATTGTAGCTGCCGATCCAGCCAAACGTCAATCTCGATGGAGCCGGCCCCTCCGCACCAGCCGCAATAGCCACTGGATTAGGAAGAATAGGAGAGGCACGTCCTGCATCCCGAACCCCCATCCTTGCGAAGTTGCGAGACCTTTCCACTTCCGCGCGCCACCCAGGAGTTGCAAGGTCATTGATATTAGTAGTTGCTCCGAGCAGGAGCATCCACCCGACCGACGTCGATCACATGGCGAAGCCAACGACCATCGGGCTCAAGGCAATCAGCGGTGCCCCGCCCCCTGATCCTGCGTGGATGCCATTCCTACAACCGATGTACATGGGGTGCGTAGCAACCAGACTGGCGGGAAAGGTGATCTACATGGCCGGGAGATGGCCTAACGTCATGTATCACTTCTTGGTTTTCACGGTGCTCGAGCGGGAGTGGCGCTCGTATACGGAAACCCACCTGGTGATGACGGACCCCAACAACTGTAATGTGCGATGGCGGATCATTCGAGCGACGACGGGTCTAGTGCCATGTGTGTTATCGCACGTGCATGTGGCTTTCATGTATCCCTCCTTTATCCAGCATCACTTCAATGAAGTGGATGCACCGACAGCACGCCGCCTTGACGGCCTTTCAACGACACCGGTCGCCTTAGTGGCCTTTCTTCCCCCTCTCCCTCCTCCTCTTAATCACGAGCTTGAATCGGCTTGATCACTTCGTATAACCCCTCCTCCTCTTCCTTCTCCTTCTTCTTGATTACTGTTCTCATGTCATGGCAACCATAAAAGAGTGTGTGAAGACTCGCGCTATAATCAGGCCAGCTGAAGACCGGGTGCCTGCCTAATCGGTTGTATAATATACTGGAGGCATAAAATGGTGCCGGATGCACCTTGAGTAGTAGGTTAATCGGTGACCAGGGCCAACTGACGATGAAGAGGCCGCTTGTGGCATCAAGGAAACAGGACCACGTGGGAGGCAGTCGGAAGACTGCCAAATTTTCGGAACCCCTTGGGCCCTTGCGCATCAAAGATGTGATAAGTTGAGATCCATACTTACGAGCTTTGCGTACCCTTTGAAGTAAAATCCGAAGTAAGCCCCAAAGCACAAATTTTAGTTGATCAAGAAAAGCAGGGTCCCAGGCATGTGCCGGACCCGCTGGGATGGCGGTCCGACAGGATGGAGACCAAGGGTAGACGAGGGAGGATATAGAGATGGAGCTGGAAGGGACAGCGCAGCTCCGACGCAGACTCAACACGCACGTACTCCAAGATCTGCAAAAGTGAAGAATGACGAGAAACAGACAAGTGTTGGGGTATACCCCCAGCGGACTGAATGACTGGACTGGACAGGCCTGGTACCGACAGTGGTACCGGGCAGGACTAGAACAGTACACGGCCTGTGGGGTCAGGCCACGGCCTGGTCCCACAGGCCGAACTGGGGAAATAGCCAAATAGGCCCTGGCTGTAGGCCAGGGCAGATGAAGACCCGTTGCACGATCCTCAGACCTGTAATGGATCGCAAGAGTCATAAACACGCTGTCATCAAAAGCAGCGGAACTCTGCAATAAAGAAAGCTGAGAAATCTAGGATGCGGAGCAAGGTCCATGCGGAGTCCATGCGATGCATTCTAAGCTACATAATGTCAAAAGAAAAGCAAATGTATGGTATACATATCCTAGCTAACAGCAGAAAATGAAATGTAGTATGATACAATCTTAAAGTCCTGGAGGCAGTGGCCTAAGTGCTGAAAGGAAAAGACAAATATGTCAGAGGATAATGTCACGTCGCTGAACCACTAAGAGTGGGATGGTCTCAGAGGGGTGAATGCAACCGACGAATCGAAACTCCTAAGGGCAATCACACAGGAAGGTGTGATAGGTCATCAGGCTCGGGAAAGTGGTAGCGAAACAAAACCAATGACCCTAACAGATAGACCATAATGGCGGGTAATGCTCGACAAAAGGGTGACACCATGCATGGTCGACCTTGAAAAGGGGGGAGCCTGGAATAGGGTGGAGATATGCCTAACTGAAGGCATGCAAGGGCCGGCACTAGGGTGATGGGGGCAGTGAGTGAGGGAAACATGCACACAACTCACCGACTGGGGGAGGAGGGAGCTAGATCTAGGAGCAAGGAAGCCAAGATAACGCTATGGTCCCAATGCCTATGCGATACCAAGGGAGAGTCAAACTCAAAGAGACCCAGCTAAATAAGAACCATCATGCGACAGACGCAAGGGAGTATATAGGGTAGGGTGGTGACGTGAAGTAGTCATGTCCAAAGTAGCTGAAGTCGTCAAAGTGGTCGATGACGTCGATGAAGTAACAGTCGAGTCGATGTCGAAGCAGAGCTGCAAAACGCTGACATCCTGGAGAAGAGCTGATGATGGAGTACCTGATGGTGTGAGTCAGTGGGGAAAGATAGAGGATAAGAGTGTCAGTCATCGTAACGCGAAGGGCGACGATGAGTGCGCTGTGGACGTTCAGAGGCGACCGTCTGCTGCTGAGGAACGGCCTCAGAGGGAGTGGGCTCGTCCTCAGCAATCTCTTCGGCCGGAGGAGGAGGAAGAGGGTCAGTCGGGTGAGTAGAAGAAGATGTCTTAGCACGACGAGCACGATCATATGCACGCACCAACATCCTGGCGTGCTGCAAGTGCTCGAGGGGCTCCCAAGTAGCCTCCTCATCAGGGTAGCCCTTCCAACGCACAAGGTATTCGATGGGTGGAGCGGTATCGTCGGTAACTCGGCGAGATACGATGTTGGAAACAACGAACTCCTCGTGAACGTCCACCATGATAGGTGGAGGGCGCTCATAAGGGCGTCCGGCGAAGCGCTCGGACGGTCTGTGATAAGGACGCAGCAAGGAGACGTGGTAAACATCGTGTACGCGAGCCTATCGAAAGTAATCAGGTAGCTTCACACGGAAGCTGACCGGACTAGCAGCAGTATCAGAACCGACGGCCTGATGGATGCGGCATGGACCAAAGAAACGACGCCTGAACTTGCGAAGCGTATCTGCTTCGAGCTGTAAGTGGCGTGCGTCGACGAGCACATCGTCACCGACTTTGAATGGATGATCCATTCGTGATCGGTTCGCTCATGCGGCCATGCGAGTCTGGGAGTCGGCTAAACTCTCGTGTGCGCGGTTTATAATCGCCGCCATGTGGGCGATCCAGTCGTCAAGCACAGGGCAACGAGTGTCTGGGTGCAACCGCGATGGTCGTAGGAAATCTGCGGGTACGCGAGGGTGGTAGCCGAGGTCGCAATAGAATGGCGATATCCCCATGGCTGGCGAAACAGCGTGGTTGTACGCAATCTCCGCGTGGGCTAAGTGTAAGTCCCACTGCTGGTCATCCCTAACAAACTTTCGGAGGATATTACCGAGAGTTTTATTGATGACCTCAGTCTGATCATCCGTCTGAGGGTGGTAAGACGATGAGAAGCGGAGCAAGGATCCGTACACCTCGTGTAGGCGTCGCCAGAATGTGCTGGTAAAGCGCGGGTCGGAGATGATGCTCTGAGGTAAGCCGTGATCTCTCACGACTCGGTCGAAGACGATGTCAGCGACCTCATGAGCGCTAATGTGATAGCGGCACGGGACAAAACGTGCACGCTTCGTGAAGTGATCGACGACGACCAAGATAGCATCATGACCGCGCTCAGTGGATGGGCGGAGGGGACCAATGAAATCCATCGAGATGGACTGCCAACGACCCTCAGGTATGGGTAGGGGCTGAAATAACCCATACGGAAGGTGGTTCCCACTGTTCACCTCTTGGCTGGTAGGACACTCCTGGATGTACACTTTGACAAAGTCCTTGGCCTTCGGCCAGACGTATAGGCGGCAAACACGAACCAACGTCTTGTGGAAACTCATATGACCGATAACTGCCTGGTCATGGAATTCTGCTACAGCCTGGATGCGGAGATGTCTGGTGGAGGGAACGCAGCTACGTGGTTCTAGCTTACCCGATCTTCCATGCCAGTACACGAGGCCGTTCTCCCCGAGGGAGTAGGAAGGAACGGTCTTGCCACTCCGCAGTGTCGCGTGGATGACGTGATCATCGGGGCAGTGGCGGTGCTGAGTGTGATACGCGTCGATCACCGACTGATCAACAGTGGTGATGGAGATGGCAGCAAGATGGATAGGTTCCTGATTGTGATCAGGACGGCGGGACAAGGCATCGGCGACGCGGTTCGTTTCACCCTTGATGGGCTGAGTGGTGAAACTGAACTCGGATAAGTCACGCCACCAGCGTGCCTGTCGAGAGGAAAGCTTAGGCTTCGTGAGGAAAGCCTGGACAACTGAGTTGTCCGTGCGCACCGTGAAGGGCGCCCCGTGTAGATAATGACGCCAATGCCGGGTAACATAAACTACTGCGAGAACCTCACGTTCATCGACAGTGTAGTTTATCTCAGCAGGCAGTAGCTGACGGGAGTAGAAAGCGATCGGGCAATCCCCAGCACGAGCCTCGACAGTCCCATCCTCCGCGATGGTCGGGGAGTAAGTAACAGGAGGACTGTCAGTGGAGGGAAATGGTGGGAGGGTATACGTCAGTCGAGAAGCAATGTCAGTAGGAGGGGGGGGGAAAGGAGGGACATGGGGGTAAGGTGAATCTGGAGGAGAGGGAAACACCTGAGAAAAGACAGCTCCTACTGCAAAGTATGACGCATCGGTGGTGACGATAGAGGGACAATCAAAATCGAAAAGGCGAAGAACCGACGCACAGGTCACCGCCTTCCTGAGAGCGCGAAAGGCGTCCTCGCACAGGGGTGTCCGGAGGAGGGTAGAGGTAAGGACGTAGGAATACCTAGCGTATCCCTAGATAAAATTACTAAAGTAGCTGGTGAGGCCTAGGAAACTGCGAAGCTGCTTGGCAGATGTGGGGACGGGCCACTCTGCAACAGCAGTGATCTTCGCGTCGTCCATGTGGAGACCCTGGTCAAACACATGGTGTCCTAGGAAGTTCACTTTGCGCTGGGCAAAGCGGCACTTACTGAGCTTGGCATAGAAGCCATGCTTGCGTAAGCGCTGTAGGACATCGAGGAGGTGTCTGAGATGGTCTTCTAAGATACGACTGTAGACCAAGATGTCGTCCAGGTATACAAGAACGTATTCTTCAAGGATGTCCCTGAAGATGTCGTTCATCGCCGTCTGGAAGGTGGCGGGTGCATTGGTGAGGCCGAATGGCATCACTGTGAACTCGTAGTGGCCGAAGCACGATCGGAAGGTGGTCTTCGGCTGATCCTCTGTGGCAACGCGGATCTGGTGGTAACCGCTACGAAGATCGATTTTCGTGAAGAAGCGGTTGCCTGCTAGACGGTCAAACAGTTCATCCACACGGGGCATAGGATAGTTGTTCTTAACCGTGTAACGGTTAAGGCTGCGGTAGTTGATGCAGAGGCGGAGAGTTCCGTCCGCTTTGCGAGCAAAGAGGACAGGTGCACCCCAAGGGAAGTTACTGGGTTTAATGAAACCCAGTCGAAGGAGCTCCTCAAGCTGACGCTTAAGTTTCGTCGCCTCTGGAATTGAGAGTCGATATGGTGCCTGATGGTGAACACGATAGTCAGGCACGAGCTGGATGGAATACTCGACACTGCGCATCGGGGGAATCCCGCTGTATGAGAAATAGGGGGGGAAGACGTCGCGGTACTCTCTAATCAGGTCGCGAACGGCGGGCTCTAAATCTGTTGTGAACTGTGTGAGTTCCTCAGCGTCTGCGTCAGCACGAGACATATGTGTGGACTCGACAGTTGACGGCGCAGAGGCCTGTGACGTGGAGGGGGTATCCGCAGGCTGAAGAGTGGATGTAGAGATGGGAGCCGCGAAGATGGAAGGAGGGTCAGGGGGATCGGGCTCCAGAGAGATGAGCTCAACCTCGGAATAGAGTGGATCGTAGCGAAGAAGATCCATGATGTTCACTGAGTAGAACGTGACGTCCTTCTATCGTATGAAGTGAGCAAACTGACGAGGGAAAGTGAACGCGATGTTGGGGTGGGACCCTGAGGGACGAGGGTCCTGGGGAGGTAGGTCGGGCGGGGTGTCGCTTGTGGTTCCAATGAACGGGACGCGATGGGTCTGACCACACTTCGTTTTGAGAACGAGTGTCTCGGTCGCCCATTCGGCCTCTGTGCCACGGAACCGGCGAGACCAGGGAGTGCCAAGGATAAAGTCGTACCTAGTCTCCAGCACGTCGAAGTATGCGGAGGAATGGTAGCGCCTAGGCGTCTGGGTACTATCCTATGGCTAGAGGGTGAGGGAGAAGTGGTATGAGGTCGAGGACCGTCTGATCGAAGAAGCGCTGCGTCTTGTTATCTCCGAGGGTAACGGAGATAGGAGAGCGAGACCCAGAGGTAGCTAGGCGAGTTTCCTCAACCACGCGAGGGTGAACAAAATCTTCCTGCGAGCCAGAGTCTCATAAAGCGCGCTACACCCTCGTAGATGTCCCTAGGCGAATAGGGATGATGGGTAGGATGCGATCAGGGTCAGAGCGCAAGGCGAGAAGATGACGCAGGACGTTAATGTGTCTCGTGAGGCGCTCCTGATGAGCCTGCAGAATGCTCAAGTCCAGGAGAGATGACACAACGTCATCGCGAGTCGCCAATTGAGCGCTACAACGGGTTGTGCGAATGGCGCAACGCGTCGGAAGTCTCGGTGGAGAAGCGCTAGATGCGGCAGTCTGCTGGGAGGCAGACGGTACCTCGACAGACGATGGGGCGGAGAGAACTGCGTCTATCGTGTCCTTAGGGTCCTCTGGTGGGGTAGCCAAAGGGGCAAACCGCGACTCGGTGGTCGGGAAGCCGGCTACGAGCGAGCCCTCAGCAGCACACTGCACCGTGGCTAGGTGGATGGGGCTGGCCGGGCGGGGCCGGGGGGGGACTGAGATCGATGCTTACGAGAGATGTCAGTGTAGTGCCGATCGAGGGCAGTATGGTATGGACACTGTGTGGAGGTGTGTCCATCTAGGCGGCAACGAAGGCAGCCGCGCCGGGCCTCGAGGGCGGCACGCTCCTCAGGGGATAGAGCTCCGCGACGAGGGACATAACCCTACGGGTGGTCTATCTGAGGAACCGTGGGTGTACGGGCGCCAGCCTGTGTAACCCGACTACGAGCACGACCCATGGCAGACATGGCCATCAGCAAGYGCTCGGCCACCGGAACAGTGTCGTCATCCAAGTGATAYTGGATGACGTCTCGTAGCTCGATGTCCTCGGGGGCGTCCCCAAGGGTAGGGTCAAACTCGGCCGAKGCKTCYTCGCCGTACTCMASAGAAYAGTAGTGCCGAGAGAATGGCGCTCCAGGGCGGGCTGGTCGACGAAACCGGCCAGCGAAGGAGGATCGACCGCGAGTAGCACCACGTGACTGGGTAGCGGCAACGATGGATCGCTAAGAAGATGGGGTGTCGGAGAAGCGATTTCGCATCTTCTGGTACTGTCGAGCAGCCTCGTAGGCTTGCTTTGCAGAGGTGAAGCTATGTCGCCAGAGCTCGATACGGTAGTCAGTCGGGAGACTGACTACGAACCTGTTGGTCAGAAGGACCTCAGGTAGGATTGCCTCATCGCAAATGAGGCGGGCATCCTGGAACACTCTGATGTGACGCTCAAGATCGCAGGGTGCGGAGGACCCTCGCCACTGCGTCTGGATGACCCAGTCTAGGGCGTCGGTCGCATCGTGGAGGGTGCCATAGCGGTCGTGGAGGAACGCGGTGAAATCCGCGAGACAGGGCGCCTCACCTGCACGAATACGATGGGTATAATAGTTCTCCTAAGCGGAGAACGCACTGCCTCGCAATTTAGTTGCGACGATGGAACACCACAAGTCCTAACTAGTGTTAGTCAATGTCAGCGCGCGTGTGGCAGCCTGTAACCAGTGCGACACACGCATCGTACCATTGTAGTCGGGTATGTCCGACAGACGCACAAGAGTGGGACCGGAGAGGGGCGGATGGGTCTGCACTACGGCGGCAAATGTGGAGTTGGTGCAGAGGTAGAAGTTGAGGCTGGCTGTGAGTCGGGGCCGCTGGTGGAAGGTCCAGCAGGCGTGGAGGTAACGGCCACAACCGACTGTGACGGAGTAGCAAGGTAGGCGGGTAGAGGGGGGGGAGCCGGTCGAGGGAAGCGAGCCGGCAAGACAGTGGTGGGAGGGACGGTATAAGAAGAAGAAGGGTGCGCAGCCTGTGGAGGGTGAGGCTGTCTAAAAGAGAGAATCTTCGCCTGGAGCTGCGCCACAGTGGCTTTTAGGGTTGCCACTTGCTGGGTGCGCGGGGTCGGGGGTCGGGGAGGCGGAGGGAGTGCCCTAGCAGAGAGAGGAAGAACTCCGGGCCGAAGTACCGCAACCGGTGCAGGAAGCTGCGACGCAACACCGGGGTGGGTAGATGAGACTGCCTGGCCCGATGTCGGTATCTGGGCCACAGCACATCCGGCAGTGGCCGAAGCAGCAGGGGCGGCGGAGGCAACGGCGACCGATGGATGTACCGCAACAGACGGTGTGGTCTCGGCGGCAACAACGCTCACCACTGGGGCGGGGGAGTGTTGGGCCTAGGCCGCAGAAGAGGACGAACCACCACATCTCCGTCTCTGGAGTGGTGGCGAGCCAGACTCCGAGCTGGGAGGCGATGGGGTTTGAAAGCGGTGGGGGGAACGATGAGGGGAACCCTTGAGGCAGTGAACTTGAAGGGCGAGCACATTGACTTGCGTCTCCAAGGGTGCAAGCGCATCGAGTCACGCTTGCAAAGGTGCAAGGAGGGACGCAAGAACAACATGAAGGTCAGTGGGGTCCACACTATGCTGACCCTATACCGTCGGGTGGGTGGACGCCTGAGAGGTGGATGGCGCCGCAACGATCTCCTCCACTGTAGCCATGTCCGTGGATGGTGGAGGAAGAGAGGTGGACATGGTGGGAGGTGGGGGGAGATATGGGTTTTGGTTTGGGGACAGAGGACCACCGGTGAGAGGGAGAGGACCGCGGGAGCGGAGTGGGTAGTCGTGGGTCGCCTCGCCCCGTGACCAACCGGTCGCGCGTGAGATGGTGGCGCAAATCCGGTCAAAGGGAGAGGAGCCGTTTGGGTCCAGGATGCCCGACAGGAGGAGGTGGGAGAGTAGGGGGGGGGGTTAGGGAAACTCTAAACCCTAGAAAAACCCTAAGAAAACCCTAACCGGAGTTTTAGGTGGTTAGGAGAAGGTGGCGGCGACCTAATGAAGAAAAGAGAATAATAATTATGGAGGGGGGGAGAATAGAGTAAACAGTGGATTTTCGAGATAAAAATAAAAGAAAAAAAAAAAATAAAAAAATAAAGAGATAAATGTAAAGAGCGAGGAAGGAAAACTTACTTATTTTGTTGAAAATTTCGGCAGCATTTTCTTACCCCAACGGGGTCAAAATATGCAAAGAGAAGGGAGAGACTAAGAGAAGCACACTAATTTCTTTACAATGCCGCAAATTAAAATTTTCAGAAAAATAAATAAATAAGGAGGTTGAGAAGAGTGAAGAGAAAAACTAAGTTTTGGAATTTTTCAAAAATTTCGGCAGCATTTCATTACCCCCATGGGGTCGAAGTGTGCCGTCAAGAAAAAGACTAAGTAAAATAAGAAGATTTTGTCAGCACTTCACTACCCCCAAGGTGTCAAGATGTGCTGAAAAAGACGAAGTATGAAAAAAACGAAAAATTTCGGCAGCACTTCGTTACCCCCACGGGGTCAAAATGCGTGCCGAAAGCAAGGATGGCTAAGTCCTAATCAGATTTTAGGGTGCCGCAGAAAATTTCGAATTTTCAGAATAAATAAATAAATAAAAAAATAAATCAGAAAATAAGAAAAGAGGTAGGGAATAAGATGATTCAGATTTTTGGAGGAAAATAAAATTTTACATCAAAAAGAAAGAGAAAAGAAGGAAAAACAGAAAAATTCGGAGTTGGGTGTTGGGGGGGATGGAAAAGTGATGAAGAAAGAGAGAAAGAAGTGAGAAGAGAAAGAAAAAGGTAAGGTGGGGGATGGGGGAGATGATGGGATTGTAGTTGGGGGAGGGAAGGAGGAGAAGAGGGTGGTAGGATGGGAGAGAAGGATATGAAAAAGGTGGAGAGAAGTATGAGATTAGTGAGAAATGGTGAGTGGGGAGGAAAGGAGAGAAAAAGGTTGTGGAAGATGTGTCAAGAGGGAGGTAGGGGTAGAGTGTAGTGGTAGGGGGGAAAAGATGATTAGATGATGGGGGGAAAACGAGAAAAGAGGTTGGGGGAGAGTGGGTTGGTGGCAGGATGGTGATACCAGACTCTTGGGTGGCCAAGAGCAAAGTCCTATCAAGGCCTTCAAGATGCTGTTGGTGTGATGCCACAGCAGTAATGATGATGATGGAGGGTTGGATGAGATCTTGATCAGCCACCCTACTGCCACACTCACACAGCCCCCTAGCCAGGGGAAAATCTTGAACTGTTGTCAAACTGCTGCTGCAACAGTGTAGAGATAGTGAAAAAGAAAAAAATAATAATATATATATGTCTGTGGCGCAGCCCCCTAGCCAGGGGGATCTTCAACAGGTCTCCACGTGGCAGTGCAGATTGCCACGTCTGCAGGCACCAGCAGCAGCCACGACGTGCGCGGGGGGCCAAAAAGCTTCGCAGCACGCTGTTCGCTGCTCGCCGACGGGGGCGGGGGGGGGG
>BFEA01000964.1:11395-23188 GCA_003427395.1 Chara braunii
GAGAGAAGTGGACAAACGGGGTGAGTAGTAGTTCAATTTGTTTTTTATTTTTTATTTTTTTTTATTCTCGCCTGATATTTACAATCAAACATAGTGAATCTGCCTCAGCGAATTTGAGTCAAGATCTGAGGCGATTTCATTCGAAGAAAATGTAAGTCATACCAGAACTTCGCCACGGAGCAAGGAGGAAGTTGAAGCGCGTGAAGCAAAATGCGATGGACGAGATRCCTGTGAGCGTTGAGGGAGATGCCTGCGGCCTAGCGCAAATCAACCGTGCCTAGGAGAAAAGCCAACCGAGTTATGGAGGAGAGAGTGACCGTGATGGAAGGGTTGTGGACGACTGGGGGCTCGAAGGCAAGTACGTGGATGGTCTGCCCCCACATGTGCGAGGAAAGAGCGATCAGGGGAGGATCGCACAGAGGGAGCGTGGGCCGGAAGAGAGTGCGCCTTTCACAATGTTTAGAAGCAGAAAAAAAGAAGTAGATGAAGATGAAGAAGAAGAAGAATAAAAAAAAGAAGAAGAAAAAAAAAAAAGGGCGGGAGGGAGAATTACTTACCCGACACCAACTCGCGGCTTCAACCCCCTTATCCATAGGTTTCAAGGATAGTGATTGTGGCGTTGTTGTGGTGTTGTCTTCGTGTCCGTACTCACAACTGTGTGTTCCGCTTGGGAGGTGTCGCGAGTTTGTGAGAAGGCTCTGACATCCGAGTGTCATTGGCCGAGCATCCATTGTTTACCTTGTGCGGGAGTGGAGACTGTGGGACTCAGATCTGTGGTGCAACCACCGATGACGTCGTGAGGTCAGGTGCGTCATCCACCCGACTTGTTGGATGCTCGCTTATGCTGTCGTCCCCGTGTTGTCATCTCAGCATGCGGCACATCGTGACGGATTGTGCTGCGTGAGGAGAGAGAGCAAAAAAAAAAAAAGAGAGAGAGAAAGGATTTGTAAGTTTTCAAACTTGCGGTTAACTTCCCGCTACTCCCATCAATGAGATAAACGGAATCGAGTGAATCTACCTTTAGAACATGGAATTATGAGCTGCTACACGTGTGTTAGTGTGTATATGTGTGTGAGTGTGTGTGTGTGTGCGTGCGTGCGTGTTTGCGTGCATGTGTGTGTATGGGTTTGTGTATGAGGATTGTTGATCTCCCGGCACGTCCAAACATGTATTTAACCGGAAAAATAAGTAGTATTCATCCAATATTATTATTATTATTATTATTATTATTATTTCTGTTTTTTTTTTTGTTCTTGAAATTATTACTATTGTTATTTTTTATATTACTATTATTATTATTATTATTATTATTATTATTATTATTATTATTATTAAAACAAGTTATTCTTACCTGCTTCGCCGCCGACTATATGCGAGGGTAGGGACTTGAGGGATGTGTGATGCATCCGTCGGTGGCACCGTGAGATTGGGCACGTCTTTCGTCCGACTTGTTAGAATGCACGCTTGCGCTAGTTGTGTCCTTCGTGAAGTGGTCTCGATTGGCTGCGCACAGTGACGGATCGTGTTGCATTGTGGTTTTGATGTGTCACAACCTGGTAGGGAGGCTATGCGCTTATTGCCATGCGAGTGACGCCAAGGAGTGGTAGTGCAGGCAGCCTCGACTTTGCATCTGCTACTTACCGTAATACAGTATGCAAAATTGGAGACTTGAGAGATGTGTGATGCATCCGCCCATGGCGCCGTGAGATTGGGCCCGTCATCCGCTTGACTGTTGGAATGCGAGTTTGTGTCTGTCACGTCCTCCGCATTGTGGTCACGGTATGTTGCGGTTCATGACAGATCGTATTGTGTTGCGGTTCCTCTACAATTGGATGAAGGCTATGGCAGACATTGACAACAATTATCGTATGTTTCTCCACTGGGAGATTGCGACGACAACAGAGAGAGAGAGAGAGAGAGAGAGAGAGAGAGAGAGAGAGGGAGAGAGAGAGAGAGAGAGAGAGAGAGAGAGAGAGAGAGAGAGAGAGAAAAAAAAAAAAAGTTCCCACGTTTCTGTAGCTCGATCTCCTCTCCCTGTGTTCTGGTTTCTCATATTTCTATGTTGATTTGAGATGACTACAGTGTGTTTCTGCCTACATGCAAGGCTGTAGATAGTTGACCGCACGTATCTGGCAGCAATGGTGCATCCAAGGACAGAGGCAAAAAACTCGCAACAAAAGATGGTGAATGAGCACATATTGTATACTTTAACTTACAGTTTGTTTTATTATTTATTTATTTCATTCTATTTTTATTCATTTTAATCTCTTCTTTTGATTCTGGTTGAATCCGACTGTATTAATGGCGACTCGGAGATACGTTATCGAAGTAGGATGAACGTCGACAGTTTGCCCAGGATGCATTTGACTAATGAATCAGGACTTACGGCGTCTTCCAGGCTTAGTGATACCCTGAGAAAAGTGGTTCGTTTTACTCACACTAACCCTGCAGTCCTAGCAAACTGTCTGTCCAAATCCCTGACAAGAACGACAATAAATATGACGAGTTAGTCTGACTATGTGTGTGCATATGTTTGTATGCGTTGTCATATCTGCTATACTCTCAAAAGAGCATGACTGTGCCAGACTGTTTCGTCTGAGGAGGTTGCATGTGTGTGTTTGTGTGTGTGAGAGAGAGAGATTCAACATCTGAAGGGGTAGTAGGAAGTTGCTGCCCTGATCTCCCTCAACTTAGCTCATTTCCCCTAAGAATATTCATGTTCCCCCATGTGGCCAACCAACTCTGTATGTGTGTGTGTATCATGTCCGTGATATCAAACTCTTAGTGACCAAGCTTCGCATTGAGACATATTTCCCTGAGGGTAGCGGTTCAACAGACTGCTTCATTGGGCCGTCACCAACTCATCTGTAGTCTGAACCCTCAACAGTCCGCAGCACAAGCAACAATACAAGATACAACAAGGTTGCAATAGCGCAAAAGGTAATGGGGGTGAGGGAGAAGGTAGCATGGAACAGGGAAAACAATTGCACTATGCAAGCCTGAATGGGAATAAAAAAAAGAGAAGGGGAGATTATGAATGAGAAATGAGGGAGACTAGAATGAAGGAGGAGAGAAAACAGAATACACAGGCAGATGGTGAAAAAGGAGAGGGGGTGCTCAACTGCAATCCTCAATAACTATCGGTCCAAAACCCTGACAAGAATGACAGTAAGATTAAGAAACTAGTTTGTCACACCTATAAAACCCACTCTATCATGTGTGTGTGTGTGTGTGTGTGTGTGTGTGTGTGTGTGTGTGTGTGTGTGTGTGTGTNTGTGTGTGTGTGTGTGTATATGCGTGTGTGTGTGTGTGTGTGTGTGTTGTTATATTGTTATGTTTGTACGTGTGTACGGGGCGTCATGTTTCACTACACTTCCACCAACTCATCAGGAGATCGAACCCTGACAGTCTGCCCCATATGTATGTGTGTGTGTGTGTGTGTGTGACACATTGCCCAACGACACATGCCCAACTCGACAATGTGTATGGAACCAAGGATTCACAATATAATGAAGAGGGCAGAATGAACAAAAGCAATATAAGTGAAACATGAACAAGAAAAGTACATTCCGGTGCATACAAAGTGGTACAAAGTTGCGCAATGGAAGACTCAAAGATAAGTCCTGATCTGACTAGGACTGGCGCGACATCCCATCATACGCCACGCATGTGAGAGAAGGAGGAGGAACCTTCATACTTAGAAGAAAGGTCCCTCCTTGACTACACAAATGGGGAGGTACCATAGATGGGAGATGCGGGGAGAAATAAGACAAAGAAGGAGGCGAGGGAGGAAACCAAGGTTGCGATAGCAAAGTCCAAAAATAGTCCTTTACCGGATGTCCAGTCAATATCTTCCTAAAAAATGCTGGATCAAATCCCAGGCGCTATGCCCGTTGTATCCTCTGCCTGTAAACTCTCTCCCTATTCGGAGAAGGAGAAGAAAAAGAAAGAGGCGGAGGAAGGAGGAAGGAGGGAGATGAAGGAGGAGAAACTCAAAGAAGGGGGTAAGGATTAAAAAAGCCAAGAGATGAGCGAGGAAGAAGAAGTGGTAGGATGAACACTCCAGGGTGGGTCATCCTACCATTCGCATGTATGGTTATATACATATTACTTTTTCCTACTACTCGCACATGTACGCGATGTTCATAAAATAATGCTTACCTGATATCGAACCGTAGTAGGAGGCCCCAGTGAGGGTCGTCCTATTACTTGTTTGAATTTAGTCTGATCTGTCCTGAAGGGTAGTAGGGTACTCCAGGGAGGGCCGCTCTACTACTTGTTCGAGACTAAAACGACTAAGCGTTGAGAGGTGGTGGGGTTCTCCAGTATGAGTTACCCCACGGCCTGATATTGAAAGAGTGGCAGGATAGAGACTACAGTGCGAGTCGTCCTACCACTATACGTATTTATACGTATAGAGTTCAGTACCAGACAGGTAGTGGGATGCTGCAGGGTGAGTTATCCTACTATTTGCCCACATGTGGGTTAGTCGTAAGAATCATTTCCTCAAAATGAAACCAGTAGTAGGATACTCAAGGGAAGGTCATCCTATTACTTGTATGATCTTAGTTTGATAAATCTGAATGATAGTAGAGTATTCCAGGGAGGGTCGCTCTACTACCTGTTCGAGATTAGGCTAACTAAGTGTTGAGGGGTGGTGGTGTGCTCCAGTGCGAGTCACCCTACCACTTGTTTGAACTAGTCGTTCGCCTGATACTAAAAAAGTGGTAGGATGCTTCAKTGCAGGCTATCCTACTGCTTGTGTGACAATTGTGTATGTTATGTAGTATTGGGCAAGAGGGATAAGGACTCTAGTCTGAGTCATCATGCCGCTCATCTCTGTGCGGACCTTTTTGCACATATGCGTYTAAGTATACACACTGATAATCTTAATAGCAGGTGAATAGCATGATGTCTCTAGGGTGAGTTCTTCTACTCTCRYTRTCGKGGCWAATACCCTGACAAGGGMATTTGCCGGGGATTTTAAATGTCTGACGCTTTCTGAATTTTTCGTTGAATTGAAGAGCTTGATGAGACYGACGTTTGCCAAAAGTTTATTCCGAATTTTTTTAGAGCCTGATGTCGTTGACGTCTGATTGAAACAGYGGGAKTTGGCAGTATGGCCTGTCRTCCACGGTTCCCGATAAGGCCGCAGGGGCATGCGATCGGTGGGAGCATTAGTCTGGAGTTAGACTATATAAAGGAGCGTTGCGCGACATAAGTCGTAGGTGCACTGATTTTCTAATGTCGCGCAGTGTATACGGTGTCGAGCGCATCGGTCCGACACTACTCAAGGGCAGCGTGGGACCCTCCYGAYYAYGTCACGCARGARTTGGTCYAAATCCTCGTTGCGATACATACATGGAGCTTCCGCAAGCCGCTCCAGCCGGGTGCACCAGCCATACCTCTCGCGAGCCCCTACGACAGGATAGGTCCTACGCGAGGCACGACTTACCTCCACCTTACGAGAACTGTCACCTCTCTTCGGTGGGCGTATCCCCACCGRGCTATCAGTCCACAATAYGAAAGCTAATCAGCTGCAATCGCAGAGGTGGACCAGCCRAGGGCGTTTYTCGTTCGTTGTRGCATAGGGGGTACGCGCGGTATTACGCCTCTATYAAACCCGCGCGCGAACCGGCATCTTAAGGGGCTGAGGTCCTAGGTGCGGCTCGTCGCCGGTCGACTAGGACGTATCCCACTCACCACGCATACACCACTCCACGACCGTAAAAATAAAACACATACACACACACATCAAACARCATATACAAACSACAYAAAACAAACAACACAACAACACTCCTAGTCCCTTAGTAGCCATCCCATAACTCTCCGACGCAGAAATCGGATAGGCAACGCGCACGAGACTTAGTATAAAACCACGTGGACGCAGGGCTAACTCATATTGACTGGCAATGCAAGCATACGCTAGCAGTCGCGATGATGGTGTACTATGTAGTACCCATAGTCATGCGGTCCTCGTTAATCTCGAGGTTCACATTCGACACTCAAGTGTCGACTGACACGCGCCTTGAGGGAATGACCTCTCGACGCTGGACCACCGCCAAGTGCAGTTGAAAACCACACCATCTTCCGCACCCTGCGGAGAGCGGGTGGTACACAGGTTCATACCTGTCGTGGCAATCGTCTCTTATCGCCCTGGAGACCAGCTTCATCATCTAGGGCCTAGAACGAAGTCAAGGAGTTTGACTTTGATGGCTGTCACGGACTACAACGTCCAACTATCAAAATTAATAAGCATAATCAATCACTAATAAATAAACATTCACATTCATAAATCAAATCAGGACTCAAGATAAAATAAAAGAAGGGGAAACATAAACCCATCAGGTATGCAGATCGTGTGACACATGGTTGTCATTCTCACTGCCTCCAAAGTGTGGCCCATATACCAAGCTCCAAAATACTAACCTGCATAAAACACAAGCACACACAATAGTCACATTTTCATACACCAATGTATTCTACTTTACTGTTTCCTGTAACTCACGCCACGTCTCACACACTCAAGCCCCATTCATAGTTCAACTTTCCATAAATCTCATAAGTTCTTTACAATAGCCATTAAAAGAAGTCCGGTTAAAACCCTCAAAGAAACATACCAAATCACAGGGCTAAGGCAATCAAGCTGAGGTACAAGTGTAAGCAAAGTTGTGTCGCGAGCCGACAAATCGGCGATCAACCAACCGACCTGTTATCAATGATAACAGAAGATGATCCTCGTGAGATCAAGTTGAAACKAGTCCAAATCTTGGATCGAATGTCCAAAGGAGACCTGTATCATACGACAGGTCAACGTTCAAGCTAAATCGTCAATGTATGGAGATCAAGTCCCCATGACACGTTCTCACTCAAGACTCTCCTGATAGCCAAGCCTAGGTCTACCTCCGAGTCAGTGCCCAAAAGAAAGGTAGGCCTATGACAAAACCTCTCTCATACAGAGTGAATCGTCAAAGTCGCCACCTGTCCACGTATAATCTATCTCCTTTACACTAAGGAAATTTCGGCAGCGCTTCCCGTAGGAAAAATGCCTTCTCAGAGTTTATATCAGCGTAAATATGAAAACATAAATACTCTTCAACCTTCCAAAGTCAAATTTTGTCTAACTCCCTGAATTAGCAAAAATTTGAGCAGCACTCCCTTTAGAAAAGGAGACTTCCCAAATTTTTACTAAGCCATATATGTAAATAAAACAAGTTGACCTTTTGAAAAAGTCAAGCTTTTATTAACTCCTTGAATTTGTAAAAATTTCGGCAGCACTTCCCGTAGAGAAAGTAGCTTACCAAAATTTATACAAAGTCAAGTGTAGAATATAAAATGACTTTGACTTCTCAAAGCCCAATTTTATCTAACTCCTTGAATTAGCAAAAATTTGGGCAGCACTCCCTTTAGAAAAGGAGACTTCCCATATTTTTACTAAGTAAAAAAAGTCAGAAAAGTTGAACCCTGAAAAAGACAAAACCTGACTAAGTCCCTGGTTTTGTAGAAATTTCGGCAGTGCTTCCCGTAGAGAAAGTGGCTTGCCAAGACTTATACAAGACCAAGTACAAATAAAAGATCCCAGAAAATGCGGAAATTGACCTAAGTAAAAATAAACTTAGCTCAGAAATGCAGGAATTGAAACTAACTCCTATGGCTCTAGCACGTGGCGAGTAACCAAAGCAACTACCTATCAAACTGAACTCAGACTAAGTAGTAGTCTCACTTAGCCACATGCAGGCCAAACCACAAAGGTAAGTACTCTCACCATCCCCAAGTTAACCTGGACAAACAATAGTGTGTAGTCTTTCAGTGATTTATCCCTTTATACCCAGCTTACATAAGGCATAAAGCTAGACTACCCAAACTTATGGAACATGTCTAGCTCAGCCATGAAGTATACACAAACACAGGGCACAACAACTTTTCTCTTCTTTGGGCATATGAYTAGGCCACCCTAGTCGCCMTGAATTGTTTAAGTATCCCAACTTTATATAATTGTCTGCACTTAGTCTTTTGAGGTAGCATATAACTGAACCGATCATCTCAAACTCAAGATTCAGTCTGCCCCTTCGTACCATAAGTTTATTCTTAGTTAATACTCTCTTCAGTTGGTGATAGGCTATAGTCAGACCACCCAAACTTATGGAACCCTGTGTGACCAGCCTGTTCATAGATAGAATAATAGTAGAGTACAACCAAGTTATACCCTTCAGGTTCCAGCATGTGCGAGACATTGAACCAATGTCACCCAAACTTATGGAACTTGTCTGGTCCTTTGCCTGGTTCATTCTCTTAAAGCCAAAGCAAAAAGAAACTGACAAAAACCCAAAATAAACAAGGCTGCCAAACTACCCAAACTTATAGATTTGACTGACTCCTGAAAAGTTAACCATATTCAGCCCTCATAAAGCAGAGCAACCAGACCACCCAAACTTATGGAACATGTCTGGTCCTCTTGGCAATCCAAAAATAAACATAGCACTGGGCCCTCCCAAACTTATGGAACTGGCCCAGCCTTTAGTTGACCCAGTCAAACTTCATGCAAAACTGCCTTTCTCCCATCCTTCCCCCAGATGCAATCCCACAATCTGCTTTCAGTCACACAATAAACTGAAACTGACATTAAGCATACATTCCCTTACTTTATCTTACTAAATCCTGGAAAGAAAGTAAAATCATAGGGCCATCACATGCATACGTCAGTCAAACAAGAGGGAGCTAGTCAAACATGGGTATAGAGGGATCATACAGACAAAACTATATACACCTGACAGTTCCCTGCCTCCAGAACTCCTCCTGAGTTCTGGCAGAGCTCCCGCAATCGGTGGGTAGACTCCCCACAGAGTCTTGATGCAGTCCTACGGGTTGCAATCCCGCCTGCCGCCTTCCTCTTGTAACCAATAGACTAGACTGAGAGTTAGAAGGATAGAAAGAGAAATTTTAAGTCTCTCAGATCCAAGGAGGGTGCGCTCAGACTCGCGTGAGAAGGCCTTGTTATCTTCCATCGCCTGAGGGCCCCGCAATGGTGGCCAAAACACAACATCAACTTGTTCATACCGAGGTCAGACAGTTAGTCGTAGGTCCACTGATGACCTCCTAAATCTCAGCAATGACCATTGTTAAAACTATGGTCTGGACAAAATTAATGACACCTCTGAAGACTTGGCAGTTCCAGCAGCTCCTTAATCACACGCCAACCCACGATACATACAAACCAACTCTCAGCGATTAGACACCTGCTTGTGTGTCTCGAATCACATGTGGCATCATGTAGATGAGTCAGCAAAAATCTTAACTTGAGACGAATAATAATAGACTATCGTCATGCCAGTTCGGAACACCAACAATCCAAACGGGAGGAGAGCAATAGCCTCCGCTGGAAAAACAGCAACCCGTGGCTAATAAGAAACAACAATCTTCTTAGTAGCGGCTTGGAACAAAGGACACATCTATAGCGTCCGCTAGGAAGCAACAACAACACGCAGCAACTTCATATAGTGATGAAGTGCAGCGACGAATACGACAAGCGCGTTGTAAACTCAATAAGCACTTGTAGGAACTCTAGCAAGGGCCGCTTAATCCACTCAACGACCATAGCAGATGTAGCGTGTGGCTGCAACATCCACTCTGAGTGTCATGCCGCGACACATAGCTGCGAAACCCAGTAGCACGGCAACAACAGTAAGGCAACAGTACGAGCAGCCCCCCCCTCTCTCCTTGGGCACCCTGTGCTCAGACTGCAGCTTCTACACAGTCTAGCAACCTACAGACTGACAATGCCTCCTGTTGGCATTGACAACAACCTTTAGTGTGCATGAAGACGTCGATCTTGCAAACCATCACCAGGACCAAGTACATGCCCTCATATCACTATCCTTATTCTCCTTTCGTAGTATGTTCTCATTCTGGTAGCCCAATTCCCGGTTGCCGTTGTATTAGAACTCAAGTCTGCAGTTCAACTTCTTCATGTGTGCATCAACTGAGCAGTCTGCCAATATGCGCAATAAGAAGGAATCTCATGCAAGATCACGAAGCCATGCACTGCTTTCCATTCCCGTCTGCTCCTAGTATGGCACTGTAGGTCGATCTTCGGTTCATTTCGCTATGTCATCTCTCGTTGGTAAGTACTTGCTCAGTTTCTGCTCTGAGTCTCTCCTCCCCTCTCACTTTCTCACATGCGTACTCGTTGGCTGGTCCGTACGTCTCTGTCATTTGTTCAACAGGACCACAGTATTATTACCAACGGGGTCTCAATTAGCCTGTGTTTGCAGCCGTACATCCCTCAACCACTTCCTCATTTGTGGACAACAAGATCAGCAAAGAAGCCCAGTGAACTTGATCTCCAAAACAAGCACGACGATTTTCTGAGAATTTTTGCGGCCACTTTGAGGCCAGTGTGCACCACGATGTCGGGATCTCGACAAGCAGCACATTTACACGGGATCTCAAATGATGAGGGACAACACAACCGGGTGCAGCACCACGTCGTCCACCAGTGCAAACTTCAGAATGGCTCCCCTGCCAGAATCATGGGAAAAGACATTCCCGTTGAGATGTGCTGGATGCACGAACCAACATTGTGCAAGTGGAATGGATCCTCCACTAGAAAGGGGGAAGATCCTTGCCTCTTTTGCGTAGGAGGCAGAGCAATACCCATCAGGCGCTTAGACGAGTCTCTCTTTCTGAGATGAGCAGAATCGAAGTGAGTCTTCCGCTAAAACGGGGAACGACTTACCACTATTCCGAAGTCCATTGGATCGAGCAAAAGCCGTCATGAATCTACCGCTAAAACACAGTCACATGCATTCAGCGCTCTGCCTTTCACCCCCGGCGCAGCTGTTACCGCTCACAACGTAGATGCTATTTGTTAAGCGTGACATCCGAGACCGCCATCAGATTCTTGATATCCAAACCTCACGTCCGCCTTACTCCCACGCTAAAATCCATCCCAGCCGAATGATTCTTGCTCGTTCCTTTCCGTCAACCTTATCCCCGCACCTTCCAGCAACTCTAGTTTCCTATACCGCCTAAAACCTTATTCCTCCCTTCCAAATCGAGCACCACCATCAAACTGGCAGTATATGGAAACTTCGAAAATGCACCTTTCCTCACCCGGTTTCATCAAGAATCGGGTGAGCTTCATGTTGCTCGTTTCCTCCATATTCGCTTTTCAACACCTCCGCGCAGCCCATAAGTCACACAACACCAAAACTACTACTCCACTGCAAATTCTAACCACGCCATTGGATTCGTGGCCTCTCAAAACCCAAACTCAAGTCCTACTTCGCCCGATTTCATCAAGAAACGGGTGAGATATCACTTCTTCCTCCTCTTTCCCCTCTCCCTTCCTTCACCTTTGCCATCTTCCCGTTTTCCTTCATCCCCCGCCGTCTGTTGACGTCAATCCTGTTCACCCTCTTCTCCGCCCYCTCTGCCTTTGACCTCCCGTGACCAGCGTTGTCCCGCTGGCAACTACTAAGACAAACTTGATTCCAGAAAATAAAAGAAACTTTTGCCTTTTTGCTCTACGTGAGATTTTCTCGTTTTTGTTGAGCTCATCTACAGACCTCTGCGTTTTCTTCTTACAAATGTACTGTCCCAGCCAAACTCCCCACCAGGGGCACGGTTCCACTAGCAACCGAGTAAGGTATATTGTCGGACGGCGACACCTGTGGGACGTCCGGGGGACATCCAACAACCGTTGCTGCATCGAAATCCGAGGGTAGCAAAATAAAGATGTTTGTATATTTAAAATTTGTGTTTTAATTTACTTTTTTTTTTTTTGGGGGG
>BFEA01000964.1:118372-129931 GCA_003427395.1 Chara braunii
GAGAGAGAGAGAAAGAGAGAGAGAGAGAGAGAGAGAGAGAGAGAGAGAGAGAGAGAGAGAGAGAGAGAGAGAGAGAGAGAGAAAGAAAGAAAGAAGAAAAAGTGAGTGCGGGGCACGTACTTGGTCAGGGCGAAGATCTGCATAGTCGAATCTGCATTTAAGGACTCAATCACCTCCAGCCAACCGCATTCGTTCCTGCCTGCTTACGCTGCAGGAAGCCAAAGCGGAGTGAGCCTAGTCTGATCTCCGGGCTAAGGGCATTCAGAGAGGGAGAGGACTCAGTAAAGGTGAAGGAGAGTAAGAGAGGACAGCTCACCTTCATCCGAACATGGACTATGAGGTGGTCGGAAGTCAGCAGCCGGCTGCAGGGACCTAACATGATTATTACCTGGGGACTTAGTTGAGGCGGCATTTTTGCTGGTTTTCAATGTGAATTTGCGTCCAGGAGTTTTGTCATTCCGCTATCGCTCGTTCTCCTTGGAGAGAAAAGAGACAGAAGGAGAAAGAATCGAGAGTACATACCAGGAAGTCGTGATGGGTTGGGGGATAGCAACGTAAAGTTGAACGGTGTATCCTTCCATACTTCAGCAGGAGATACGTGATCATTCTGCAGTAGGCCAGACTCGTGGTTGCTAGGGTCGGGAAGTTGTTTGTCGTTGCAGTCGGCAATCTGGTTCTGCCTGCGATTACACAACAATGATGTTGCTGTCGGGACAGGGTGTGACAGTGTTGAAGCTCAAAATTGTTGTTGTAGCTTTTCTTTGGAGACCTATGTTTGACTTTATACAGGCTGCAGCGAGGGTTGGTCCCCGACTGTTGGGTTCTTCTATCGAAGCCTAAGACTGTTGCCGCTTGTTTCAGCGGGGCAGTGGGTTCTTCTCCAAGTACTGTTGGACAGAATGAAGGCGGTTGCCTTCTTCTTGTTTGAAGCTGTTGCTGATTGAGTCTTTCCTCGACCTGCTATTCGCCGCTGTTGTGTGGTCACTACATCGTTGTTAAGTTGGGCAATCTTTGTTGTTGTGTTAAGGAAAACACTGTCCCCTTCCGAGCCAAGAGCTATTGTGCGTGTGCTGTGCATTTTTGCGCAGGCGTTGTGAACCTACTGTGTTTTTTTTTGCATACACTGTGCCTTGCTGTGTGAAGTTGGGTACTACTATTTGGCACTGCACCTTGTCCTTCCCTAAGCTCCTGCTTGGCATTGTTGTTATGCCCAATTCTGCACACAACTACTGAGCACGTTGCGTACTTGCCGGGGTTTGCCGCCTTTTGCCTACAACTCGAATAGAGCACAGGGATGTGTTCTATTTGAACGCGACCTTTCCAAGCTACGTAGCAACAAGTTTGGCCAGGAGGAATGACGTTGCAACTTGGGGAAGTGGTCAGACTCTACAACAGGGGTTACCATTGCGATTTTGAGGATCGTCAGAAAGTCGTAACTTTGCGTTTTGACTTCGGTCTTACCATCTTACTCGCGTATTTGGCCGTCATTGCGGGGCCCTCAGGCGAGTGAAGGAATCAAGGCCCTCTCATGCGAGTCTGAGCGCATCTATCTTGTATCTGAGCGACTCAATCTCTCTCCTTTTGCCCGTCTCACTCTCAGTCTAGTCTTTTGGTTCAGAGAGGAAGGCGGCATGCGGGATTGAAACTCGTAATCCGTGTCAAGGCCTCTGTGGGAGGTTCGCCCCACCGATTGTGGGAGCTCTGCCGGGGTTTAGGTAGGACCCTGGAGGCAGGGAACTTTGAGGTAGGCCGACGCAATCTCCCTTAGGATCCCATATACCCCTCTCTATACCACCCTTCATTTAGTTTGACTGAGTTTTGACTTTCTGTATATTTCCTTTACTTTAATTCAGGTTTTTAACCGAATCAGAGAGAATTTACTATGTTTGTCTAAATTTATCTGCCTGAAATGGAATCCACGATGTTTGCTTGCGATGATTTGAACTGGGGCTGGAACTGAGGTCCTCCAGACTGATCCGGTCGC
This sequence comes from Chara braunii, assembly GCA_003427395.1. NCBI lineage: Eukaryota > Viridiplantae > Streptophyta > Charophyceae > Charales > Characeae > Chara > Chara braunii. The sequence goes on from BFEA01000964.1 coordinate 120,357, forward strand.
CTTGCTCGTTTTGCCTAAGACATTGAACTGGGGCTGGAAATGAGGTCCTTCGGACTGATCCGATCGCCTTGCTCGTTTTACCCAAGACATTGAATTGGGGCTGGAAATGAGGTCCTCCAGACTGATCCGGTCGCCTTGCTCGTTTTGTCTAAGACATTGAACTGGGGCTGAAAATGAGGTTCTCCGCACTTATCTCGTCGCCTTGCTCGTTTTGCCTAAGACATTGAACTGAGACTGAAAATGAGGTCCTCCAGATTGACCCGGTCGCCTTGCTCGTTTGCCTAAGACATTGAATTGAGGCTGGAAATGAGGTCCTCCACACTGATCCGGTCGCCTTACTCATTTTGCCTAAGACATTGAACTGGCGATGGAAATGAGGTCCTCGAGACTGGTCTGGTCGCCTTGCTCATTTTGCCTAAGACATTGAACTGGGGCTGGAAATGAGGTCCCCTAGACTGATCCGGTCGCCTTGCTCATTTGCATAAGACAATGAACTGGGGCTGGAAATGAGGTCCTCCAGACTGATTCGGTCGCCTTGCTCGTTTTGCTTAAGACATTAAACAAGGGTTGGAAATGAGGTCTTCCAGACTAATGCGGTTGCCTTGCTCGTTTTGCCTAAGACATTGAACTGGGGCTGGAAATGAGGTCATGCAGACTGATCCAGTCGCTTTGCTCGTTTTGGCTAAGCCATTGAACTGGGGCTGAAAATGAGGTCGTTCGGAATGATTCGGTCGCCTTGCTAAGTCTGTCAGCTTGCATGGGGTTGTCCGAGAACAACTTTGAAAGATAATCAACCAAGTAAGATACAGGACTAATGTTTCTGTGATCAGGACAAATGAAAGATGGACACGTTGGATGAACGAACCCTTGTTTTTGAACTGGCTGAATGAGTTGTTGACATGACATGCTTGTTAGCAAAGCCTTGTCTTTTGTTCAAGTTCTGTCTATTTTTGTTGCTTAATAGAGTAGTTCGTTAGTGTTCGCCACGTGCTGGAGCTATAGGAGTTAGTTCAATTTTTGCATTTTCTGAGTTAAGTTTATTTTACTTAGTTTAAGTTATCGCATTTTCTTAAATCATTTATTTTACTTGGCGCTGTATAAATTTTGGAAAGCTACTTTTCCTACGGGAAGCGTTGTCGAAATTTCTATAAAACCAAGTTTATTTTACTTAGTTTGAGTTATCGCATTTTCTTATATCATTTATTTTACTTGGCGCTGTATAAATTTTAGAAAGTTACTTTTCTTACGGGAAGCGCTGCCGAAATTTCTACAAAACCAAGGAGTTAGTCAAATTTTGACTTTCAAAAGTTCAACTTTTGTTTGAGTTTATATCTGGCTTAGTTAAAATCTGGGAAGTCTACTTTCTAGGGGAGGTGCTGCCCAAAATTTTACTAAATCACGGAGTTGGATAAAATTTGACTTTGTGAAGTTAGAGTTATTTCTGAATTTTATATTTAACCTCGTATAAATTCTGAAAAGACATTTCTCATACAGGAAGCGCTGCCGAAATTTTTTTAGTTTTGAACGGTTAGATTATATTCTGGTAGGAGAATTTTTGGCAATCCACCCTGTATAAGGGAGATGCTGTCAGAATTTTCTTTATTCTTTGAGGTCTTTTGGAGAGAGAGATTTAAGATCTAGTCTTACGAGATTTTGAGTAAGATGTAATATGGGGATTTGTTCTTCTAACACTTAAAGTTCAAGTATTTGGGATTTGACTTGTATTGTGTAACGGGTCCTTCTTGGCCGTTTTTTATTCAATATCTGACTAGTTCAACTCGGTCGTATGAGGATCATCTTCTGTTACCTTTGATAACAGGTCGGTTTTTGTTGATCGCTGACTCGTTGGCTCACGACACAACTTTGTTTGCACCTGTATTTCAGCTTGAATGCCTTAGCCTTGAGATTTGATATGTTTCTTTGAAGGTTTTAAGCAGACTTTTTCTAATGACCATCATAAAGAACTGATGGTTTTTATAAAAACTTGGACAATGGCTGGGGCCTGAGCGTGTGAGGCGTGATGTGAGTTACAGGGAACACTAAAGTTGACCACATTGGTGCATGGCAATGTGACTTTCGTATGTGCATGTGTTTATGCAGGTTAGTATTTTTTAGCCTTCGTACGAGTCTTACTTTGAAGACAATAAGAATGACAACCATGTGTCGCGCGATCTGCATACCCGATGGGTTTATTTTTCCCTTCTTTTATTTATCTTAAGTTCTAAATAAATATGGGTATTAGGATGCCTGTTTATTTACTGAGTGATTTTGCTTGAATTTTTATAGTTGGACGTTGATGTCTGTGGCAGCCATCAAAGTCAAACCCCTTGACTTCTCTCCGGACCCTGGATGATGAAATTTGTCTTCATGGCCATAAGGGTTGACTGCCACCACAGGCCAGAACCTGTGTACCACCCACTCTCCGCAGGGTGCAAAAGAGGGTGAGGTTCTCAACCGCCTTGACGATTGTTTAGCGTCCAAAGATTAACCCCTCAAGGCACGTGTCAGCCGACACTTGAGTGTCAAACGCGACCCTCGAGACCATTGAGGACCACGTGATTATGGGTACTACATAGTACACCATCATTGCGACTGCTTGCGAATGTTTGTATGGCTAGTCGATATGAGAAAGCCTTGCATCCGCGTACTTTTATTTTAAGACACGAGCGCGATATCTAACCGATTTCCGTATCAGAAGGTTATGGGTTGGATATTAAAGGGACTAGGAGTGTTTTTTTTTTGTATGATTGATCTTATTTTTGTTATGGTGTGGTGTAACGCGTGGTAAGAAGGATGCGTCCAAATCAACCGACGACGAGTCGCTTGGGACTTCAGCCCCCCAGTGTGTCGGCTTGCGTACGAGTCGGATAATGGCGTGGAACCGCGCGTACCCCGTATGCTACAGCGTACGAGAAAACGCCTTCGGCTGGTCCACCTCTGTGATTGCATGTAAAAGTTTTCGTATTGTGGACAGGTAGCTCGGCGGGGATACGCCCACCTAAGGGATGGTGACAACTCCTGCAGGTGGAGATAAGTTGTACCTCGTGTGGCCCTATCCTGTCGTAGGGGTTCGCGAGAGGTATGGTTGGCGCACTCGGCAGGAGCGGCAACGCTGTCGAGCGCATTGGTCCCACACGGGGACCCTCCCGGCCGCGTCACGCAAGATTTTGCAGGACTTGTCGCGGAGAGCGTTTGCCGCTCCGGTCGAGTGCGTCAGCCGTACCTCTCGCGAGCCCCTACGACAGGACAGGGTCACGCGAGGCACCGCTTACGTCCACCTGCGGGAATTGTCATCATCCCTTGGGTGGGCGTATCCTCGCCGAGCTACTGAACCACATGCGAAGGTTTTTCGTATGCAATTGCAGAGGTGGCCCAGCCAAGGGCGTTTCTCGTTCGCTGTAGCATAGGGGACACGAGCGGTCGAACGCCCAAAAATTGAACCCGTACGTGAATCGACACACTGGGGGACTGAGGTTCCAAACGCGACTCGACGCCGGTCAACAAGGATACATCACACACACCACGCGTTACACCACAACACTCACATCCACAAACACACAACGACACCACAACACGACAACACTCATAGTCCCTTCAGTATCCAACCCATAAACCCTCTGAAGCGAGAGTCAGATAGGTATCGCGCGCTGGACTTTAGTATAAAATTGCGCGGACGTAAGGCCTTCTCATATCAACTGGCCATGCGAGCATACTCAAGCAATCGCAGCGATGGAGTACTACGTTGTACCCAAAAATCATGCGACCCTCGATGATCTCGTGGGTCACATTTCGACACTTAAGTGTCAGCTGACACGCGCCTTTAGGGGTTAATCTCTTGACGCTAAACAACCACCAAGGCGGTTGATCACCACACCCTCTTCTGCATCTTGTGGAGAGTGGGTGGTACACAGGTTCATACWTGTGGTGRCAATCGTCTCTTATTGCCCTGGAGACCAGTTTCACCATCCAGGGCGTGGAGAGAACTCAAGGGGTTTGACTTTGACGGCTGTCACGGACTATAACGTTCAACTATAAAATTTTTAAAAAGCAAAGGGATAAAAGAGGAATCTCCTAGGTTACCAATGGTCTGGAGACCGGACGTCTCCACCGGACGTCTCCACAGGACGTCTCCCCCGGACGTCTCCCCCCCCCGTCGTCTGGATTTCCGGACGACGCCTTTTTGGCACCAAATAAAAAAAATAAAAAAAATAAAAAAATTATGACAGTGTTGCCAATGGCCTAGAGACCCCCCACAAAAAAATTCAGATTTTTCTGAGCATTTGCTGATAGGGTGGTATTTTGGGGGGGAGGGGGGGTAGAAGGGGTTTTGGTGGGGATAGGAGGGGTGTAGATGGGGAATGAATCTTTAAAGATGTTTATTATTTATTCTACTGGCCCAAATGATCCAAAAATTTGGTGGCATACACCTAATGCAAGGTGGAAGCCACATGATTGTTTTCAAAATATATATACATATTGTGACGATATATATATATATATATATTGTGACGATATATATATATATATATATATATATATTGTGCTAGGTCGGACATACCCTGTTCAGTCCGACGTCCGACCAGACGTCCGGTCGGACATCCCGGACGGTCAGCGGGGTCCCAGACGTCAGGCCCGGTAACCTAGGGAATCTCCCTTTTCTCTCAACGCATAATCTGTTTAACCCTTGCACACGGTCACAATAGGCCGCGCGAACACCCAATGCGTATGTATATACATATATATAGAAGTTTATAAATATGTGATGATCATTTCTCACAATCACAGTGGGACTCCTCTCAACCATATATACTTAAGTGATCGCAGGCAGTCAAATTCAAAGTCCGAACCACCAAACATACCTGCAATCACATCAAAGACTCAACCAAAAGTTCATGCACTACACGGAGTCAACTTCAATCATTCTTTGCGCTCACACCTCTTGCTTTAGCCATACAAGTTTCACTCTTTGTGCAACTCTTAAAATAAAACACTCAGCATTTTTATTAAATGGTCATTCAAATAAAGTCCGGGTAAAAACACACCGAAACAAATCAAACCACAGGGCTAAAGCCTTTAGGTTGAGTGACAAGAGTGGATTGTAGTTGAGTCGAAAACCGACGAATCGGCAACCGACCTATTACCAGTGATAACACAAGATGATCCTTGTAGGACCAAGCTGAATTTAATCCTGATTTCAAGTCAAATGTCCAAGAGGACCTGTAACACAAAACAGGTCAATCCCCAAGCAAAATCTATGAGTCCAAATCGAGAATAATCTTCATAATCACGACCTCACCAAGAATCAGTCTATTTAACTAATTTTGAGTCTACCCTTAAGTCAGTGCCTAATGAAAAGGTAGACCTTTGGGAGAATCTCCTCTATACAAAGTGGATTTCCAGAGTTGCCACCTGTCAAAATATAATCTAACTCCTCTAAACTAACAAAATTTCGGCAGCGCTTTCCGTAGAGAAAGTGTTATCCCAAGATTTATACAAAGTTAAGTTCAGAATCAAAACTGAATTTGACTTCTCAAGGTCCTATTTTGTCTAACTTCCTGAATTAGCAAAAATTTGGGCAGCACTCCCTTTAGAAAATGAGGTTTTTCATATTTTTACTGAGCCAAAAAGTCAGAAAAATTGGACTATGAAAAAGACAAAATTTTACTAACTCCTTTGTTTTGTAGAAATTTCGGCAGCGCTTCCCGTAAAGAAAGTGGCGTACCAGAATTTATACAAGACCAAGTATAAGAAATTATCCCAGAAAATGCAAAAATCGACCTAAGTAAAAATGAACTTAGCCCACAAAATGCAGGATTGAAACTAACTCATATGGCTCTAGCACACGGCGAGCATCTAAAGCAACTAAGCTATCAAAAGAGAAATCCCCAGAGATACCCCAAAAGAAACATATATAGGTGAGCACAACAATATCTCTCACCAACCCATAGGTTCCTTTTCAGGTCATGTAGTTCGTTCAAAAAACTTCCTTATTCCCTTTTTACCCTTCCTTACATAAGACATAGGATCAGCCAACCCAACTTATGGATGTGACTGACCTGCCAATTTATATGGCTAGGCCACACCAACTTATGGTGCTCCAACCTGGTAACATGAGTATACGTAACGCATAAGACCATCCCACACCAACTTATGGTGCGACCAGTTTCTGCAAAAACCATTAACATAAGGCGTCTGACCGAGACACTAACTTATTGTGAGGCAGGTCAGCCTGAACATTTGACATACACATAGAACTGAACCTCCCCAACTCATGGGGGGTCCAGGCTCTGCCTAAATAAACGATATGACCAGAACACAACAACTTATGTTGTGCCCCGGCCAGCCTATACGATGACATATGGCGTAGAACTAGGCTACTCAACTTATGAGTAGTCTAGCCCACCTAACAAACAAACAAGCGCGTATGACTGAACAGCCCGCAACTTATGCGTTCGCCCAGCCTCCGCAACACAACTACATTCAATAAGTAGAGTCACAAGTTCCTTTTGTCTTCGGATGAGTTGTCAGGTCACCTCAACTTATGAGGATCCCCACTCAAACATTGATTATGTTTAGAAAAAAAAATAGCCAAACTTTATATATTTTTCTTCTTTTGTGTTATCAAGGACATAGGACGAACCACCCAACTTATGGGTGAGTCACCCTGCCCAAAGTTACCACACAATTTTGTATTATTCATCTTCTTTCTCTTCTGCTTTTTCTGCTACCGGCTTATATGATTGGATCTCCCAACTTATGACGTCCAGCCTGCCAATGATATACATAATATATAGTCGTATCAAATTGTATGTTCGGGCTCCACTTATGATGACGGCTCATGACTTGACCACACCAACTTATGGTGCGAATAGTCTTGCCTGAACAATAAGACATAAGGCATAGGACCAATTCACACCAACTTATGATGTGGTCAGTTTCYGCCTAAACAAGTTGACGTAAGGCGTATGACCGGACCACACCAACTTATGGTGGGGTTGGCCAGCCTGAACATTTGGCATACCCAAAGATCTGGACCACCTCAACGTATGAGGAGTTCAGTCTTTGCCTGAACAACAACAAAAGGCATATGACCAGAACACAACGACTTATGTTGTGCCCCGATCAACCCAAACAGTTACATATGGCGTAGAGCCAGGCTACCCAACTTATGAGTAGCCTTGCCCAGCCTAGACAAGTAACGAGTGCGTATGACTGAACAACCCGCAACTTATGCGTTCGCTCAACCTCCACGACAAAACAACAAGTAAATTCACAAATCTGTCTTGTCTGAATTCACACAGATAGTCTGACTTCATCATACATAATTGTCAATTTTACCTTTTCAAAACAACGTCCTGAACTCAAAGAAGAAAAACAATTATCTTTTATCAGTCATACTTACAGGCATGGAATAACAAAAGGATAATACAGTTTAAGGAAAAGGATCATACGCGTAAAACGAGCATTATACGTGGGTGTTCTTGCCTCCAGAACCCCGTCTGGGCTCCGGCAGAGCTCCCGCAATCAGTGGGTGGAACTCCCACAACGTCTTGCTGCGGTCCTACGGGTTGCAATCCCGCCTGCCGCCTTCCTCTCGTAACCTTAGACTAGACTTAGAATAAGAAGGGCAGAAGTAGATATGTCAGACTCTCAAGAACCAAGAGAGGGACAAACTCAGCTCGCAGGAGAGGGCCTTGATATATCTGGATGCACCTGAGGGTCCCACAATGGTGGCCAAATACGCAGTAAGATAGCCTAATTGCCACCACAAAGTACCGTAGTCAATGCTCTGGAGGTCCCCCTAGCTGCAGCGACCCCTCTGAAGAGTCCAACTTCTTCTTCGATTTGTGTCGTAATTCCCTCATACTAAAATGCCATTGCGAAGCCTGAGAAGGTTGTGTTTCAATAGAGTACACCTCGTACTCTATTTGAAATGTGGTCGAGATGTAGCAACTCAACAAAACAACAGAGTTCATGGTGAATGCAATTAGCAGGTTACACGTGGCAGCAAAAATACATGCAGATCTAGACCACGCAAGCCACAAAGACCGGATGCAGGATCTCACGTCTAACTTTTCACAACAGATCGGTGCTCCCACAGAGAAAGTCAGATCGCTCTTCATTGCAATGTTGGTCACACCAACAAGACTGGCAGAACCTTGCCCAGCAGGCGTCAATGCTCCCAAGGACAGACCATCAGTTACAACCTCAGCAGTTCGGACTTGAATGACAGAGTTCAGACGAAAGACAAACTCAAACCTAGGTTTGTTGGCCAACTACACCATTTTTTTACCCGAAAGCCAACAGCATTATGATCGTATCATCAATATAGTAGGTCCGACAACTTAAGCCTACTGTGGGAATGAAATACCACCTCAGCGTTGTTGAACTGCAGTTGCGCTGACTTCAAAAGCAGGTGGCAATGCATAGTTCCACGGACCTACGGCACCGTGACTTGTCTATGGACTCGAGTGAGAACTCTCAATCCGCTCAACCTTGCTATCTCAGTCGATTGGTCGCCAAACAGTCCATCTGAGAACTGACCAAAATAAAATATCCCCTCCGTAGCTACTTAGCACTCTAAGGTCTCGTTCATTCACCGAATTAACCAGACAAATCATTCCACCAACTAAGAACAGTCATGCATCATTACCCATAGAATCAAGAAAGAGTTCCCAATCAGTCAAACTCCTGCTACATCTGGCTCCGATGAGCTTCAAACTATTGTTTATAACTAAATCAGATGAGAACTCAAATTCATCTTTTCAACAGTATACCAACTGAATTGAGTCGCTACCCGTGCCTGTAGTAAAAACCTTGCTCCCCTTACTGCACCTTCTCCTCTCCCTGTTTTTCTTTTACTCTCGTTCCTACCCCACGCACCTGGTAGGGAGCATGGTCAGATTCTGATAAATATACAAGAATAAAAACAAAAACAAAAAAATTAGCAAGGGGAGGTAGCAGAACGTCCAGATGGGAGGGGCGTGCGAGGTAGCAACCAGCTACGAGGGGAGAGACTACGGTCAACCTGATGGGCAGTCCCGACCAACGATTTAGAAAAAAAAAAAATTGATGAGGAGCGCGACCTCAGGTAAGGAGTATGACCACCGTTGTGAGGATGAAATCACGAGGAAGAACAATGGACGCAAACCTCCAACCGGATTTCGGGCAAATACACTGCCATAGCATGTGGCACATTACTCGCATTCCGTCACTCATCAAACGTGCAAAAATGAGAACGAACCCTTATTCAAATCATGGAGATATACATTGTTTTTCAGCCATACACATGTCACTGGAGAGATAGTGAGAGGCTACGTCCATCGTTAAGATGAGCAAAATAGGAATGAATCTTCTGAAGGATCACGGAAAGATACTCGCTTCTTACCGTGCAACTCCTCTCGCCTCCGACCAGGTAAACACTTCGATACCTCCTTTTCTCCCTCGCTTCTTACCGTGCAACTCCTCTCGCCTCCGACCAGGTAAACACTTCGATACCTCCTCTTCTCCCTCTCTCTCTCTCTCTCACTCTCTCTCTCTCTCTCTCTCTCTCTCTCTCTCTCTCTCTCTCTCTC
>BFEA01000964.1:134332-147293 GCA_003427395.1 Chara braunii
TTGTATCCTGAAGTGGTCAATGGTGTCTTGAAGTGGTCAAGTGAGAGTTTTTGGCGGTCTGAAAATCCTGAATGGTCTTGAAGTGGTGAAAGGTCTGAAGACTATGAAAACCACCCTTCACCACTTGAGGATGCAGCCTGCCTAAACAGGTGGTTTTCAGGGTCTTCGGAGTTTTCACCACTTCATGACCGTTCAGGATTTTCATACCTGAATGGTCCTGAAGTGGTGAAAGGTCCGAAGACCCTGAAAACCACCTGTTTAGGCAGTCTGAAAATCCTGAATGGTTTTGAAGTGGTGAAAGGTTTGAAGACCATGAAAACCACCCTTCACCACTTGAGGATGCAGCCTGCCTAAACAGGTGGTTTTTAGGGTCTTCGGAGCTTTCACCACTTTAGGACCATTCAGGATTTTCAGACCTGAATAGTTCTGAAGGGGTGAAAGGTCTGAAGACGCTGAAAACCACGTGTTTAGACAGGCTGAAGTAGTGAAGGGTGTCCTGAAGTAGTGATGAAAATACGACTGTTGTTAACCTTCTCTCGTATCATATGTTGAAAATGAGCATCGAATGTTAGTCCTGGAGGTTCTAGTGTTTTGTGATGATTAGAAGTGTAATGAAATGTGATAGTTTTTCCTATTAGTGAAATGTGAAAGTTATCGTTGTAGTCGTAGATTGCGGCTGTTCGTAGCAATAGAATCAGGTCTTTGTATGTGTCCATGTATTTTGTGTTGAGTGCTGCATGGATGTCGCCGACTGCTTCTGGTTGATCTGTATTCGCTAAATATATCGTCATCATGTTCTGTTGTCCTCGTCGCCATTTGTGATGATATACCAGAAGTCCAGTTTCTGCGATTGGCGTTGGTTGATACATAGGAAAAACACGAAGATATCGTTTGAGGTCAATAGTTTCCGTGTGATGTATGTATCTTTCATGTCGCATTGCAGGCTCCATGCGGTTGCTTGGTCTTGATGGTCTTTTCGGAATTATTTTTTATCTGCCAAGAAGCATGACAAAAAGAAAAACGAGTTATTTTATAGTTATAGTATGGGGATAGAAATGTAATGTTTTATATAGTTGTATGATATGGAGATGAAACTATAATGTTTTGTATGTTGTAAGATACGTATTATATTGTTTTAGTTTAATTTAGAGTATATATGAAAGTGAAAGATGCATTGAAAGTTATAAGGGATGTATAAATAAATCTATGATGAGTAGTATTAGTTAGTAGAATTCTTGTTCCGAGATGAGGAACATCAAGAACAGAAATGATATTGCTGATGATTGAAATATGAAGATTTTGAAGATTTGTTGGTGTGGTATCTGCCAAGAAGATATATAAGGAGATAGAAGTTGTACAGTGGTAAACAAAGTAAGATATAACAATACCTTCTTCATTGATTTGTGTTGCATGATGGAGATTGTGTTGTTTTAAGTATGTGCGAAGAACGTTGAAAGATCGGTAAAGGATTGACATAATGTGTAAATGATGAATGGGAATAAGCATCTGCAAAGAAAATAAACCACATGAAGAAACGAAAAACAAATGTATGTGTTTATTATGACATAAAATATTTCCAATAAGTTCAATGTATTAATTTGTTTGATTTGGATTATTTTTTTCATTTTGGAATATCATTATGGAGAAAAATGATGATATAAGATAAGCGGAAAAAAAAAGTTAGAGATTTTATTTGATTTTTGTATTTATTACCTTGTAGTTCATGCTGCTCTATCTTGATCTTGTCGAGTGTTTGAAGTCGTCGTTGTCGAATTGTTTGCAGAAGAAATATGATCATTTGATGTCGATTTCCACATTATGTTGTGCAATTTTATTTGGCGGAGCAGGTTCCATTAATCTTGTGTTGGCATTGAAACATGGATACCTGATATCGTTCCATTGGTGAATTATGTGGCTTGTTGTTTGGTTGAATGTCATTAGAGCTCCGATTGGTGGCATAGCAAGGTCTTCATCGTAGTCGTATATAGTCCCCTTTCGTAGTAGCGATAGTATATCGTTGTATGTAGTTTCGTGGACGTTGGTGAGTGTCCAATGTATATCATCAACTTGCGCTTCTTGGTCTGTATCAGCAAGAATCATGTCGACCACACGTACTTCTTCTGCCCAACACCATTTGAATTGAACAAGATATCCTTCTTCACTTACTAGTAATGATCCGGCAGGTCTTGGTTCTTCAATGAATGCTTGTAGTTCAGACATCTTGTTGTGAATGATATGTGTCCTGGTGCGTTTTTTTTCGCATAGACCTTTCGATACTTGCAATATTCTTTCATGTTAGGTTGTTTACGCTTTGCACGCGAAGTATATGGATCAACAGTGTTTGCTGTTGTATGTGATATGCCAGAAGCCATTAGGTTTTATTTGATTTTTGTATTTATTACCTTGTAGTTCATGCTACTCTATCTTGATCTTGTTGAGTGTTTGAAGCCGTCGTTGTCGAATTGTTTGCAGAAGAAATATGATCATTTGATATCGATTGCACATTACGTTGTGCAATTCCATTTGACGGAGAAGGTTCCATCGATCTTGTGTGGGCATTGAAACATGAATACCTGATATCGTTTCATTGGTGAATTATGTGGCCTGTTGTTTGGTTGAATGTCAGTAGAGCTCCGATTGGTGGCATAGCAAGGTCTTCATCGTAGTCGTATATAGTCCTTCTTCGTAGTAGCGATAGTATATCGTTGTATGTAGTTCCATGGACGTTGGTGAGTGTCCAATGTATATCATCAACTTGCGCTTCTTGGTCTGTATCAGCAAGAATCATGTCGACCACACGTATTTCTTCTGCCCAACGCCATTTGAATTGAACAAGATATCCTCGTTCACTTACTAATAATGATCCGGCAGGTCTTAGTTCTTCAATGAATGCTTGTAGTTCAGACATTTTGTTGTGAATTATATGTGTCTTGATGCGTTTTTTTTCGCAAAGACCTTTCGATACTTGCAATATTCTTCCATATTAGGTTGTTTGCGCTTTGGACGCGAAGTATTTGGATCAACAATGTTTGTTGTTGTATGTGATATGCCAGAAGCCATTATCTGGGTACAGGTAGAAAAATACAAGTTATTATTTATGTATAAAAAGTCATGCAGAGAAGAATGTAAAAAATATGTTTTAGAAAGGAAAGAAAAAAAAATAATAAAAAGGAAGAGAAATAAAAAGGTGGGGAAAGGGAAAAAAAATAAGGAAAGGTATTTGGAAAGCAAACAGGAGACACAGATTGAGACGTGTAAAAAATTTGCTTGCTTCATTATATTGTAATAATATATTTAAGGAGAAATTATTGACTAGTTTTGTATCTATGTAAAATTTATTCTATTCCAAGCGATTGGAAAGCGAATAATGCTAAATCACTACTATCATGATCAACTCGGAAAGCGCGTCGGTACTCAGTGAAAGGCATGAGTTGTCGAATTGCATGAGAAGGGAAATATTAACATAAAGTTGGGCGTCGTACAATATGGTTGAGTATGTAATAGAACCATGGACCAGGGCCTCAGAGAAACCATTGTGCAAGAAAAGTTGGATTCTCATGTGTGTTTTGACGAAATGCAAATAGCAGGTGTTCAGAAAGATTAACAAGTTGTGTTAATCTGTAAGAGTCGTAACTGTGGTTGATAATGTAAAGTCGAAGTGAGGTTGCTCTATAACGAGTTAGTTCTATTGATACTGGGCTGATGAATGTACAAAGTGTAAGCGTGAAAGCATAAAAAAATATTTTAAAATTTGTTTGATTTGCTCTTATGTAGTGTGACAATTTTTTCTTTAATTCTTGTGTTACACTGAATGATAAAGAATGTAAAGTGGTGTTATAAATGAAAGGAGAATGAATGAAAAGAATGAGTGTGAAATTATTCGTATAACAACGGCGATATTAATGATGAAAAACGAATTTTGGTCGGATCGAAATGTCATTAGTGCAGTATGTCGTAAAAAATAAAAAAGTTGTGTTGTATTTGGAGGAGGTTGATAAGAAGAGTGATATGCATATTGAGCTCTTGTGACTTTCGCGGGGTTGTAGTAAGAGACAAAAAGAGATAATAGTGTTAGAGTTGCATGGAAAAAAGATCTATAACGAAGAAGTCGTCAAGTGTTTGTGCGATTATAGGGTTTGGAATATTACAATAATGTGCGAGACTGTATGCAATTCGAAATCCTTCTAATATTTGTTCTAATGGAATAAGTGTATTTGGTGGATGACCAGCAGAAGGTGGGTAGTAGTTGTGAAGGACGAGGTAAAAAATAAGTGCATCTGTTGAACGAGAGAATCGAATGTGTGTATGTCCGGTACTTGATGAAGCGTTCATTTCACAGACAAAGTTCTTGAACACAATTTATTTCTGTTTGTTTGAAAAGTACAAGAAGCAAACATTAAAATGTATGAATTAGAAAAGTGAGATTTTTTATTCTTGATCAGGTGCATTATTTGAAGTGTTATATGTTTCATTTTCTAGGAAGTAGTTGAAGAGATTTATTGTAGAAACAAAATGTATTTTCGTAAATCGACTTTAGTTGTTCTTATTTTTTTTTAAGTTTAGGGTAATTTAGATAAAGAAAGTCAGAGGAAATAGAAATTAGAAATCATTTGGATAGGTGTAGGAAGAAAATATTATTTACAATAGGAAACAATATTTATAAAAAAAAAACTAAGTTTATTGAACCTTATTTGTTTTTTTTTTATTATAAGTGAAGACAAAGTTATATAAGATATTTATTGACAGTTGTATGGAGGAGGAATATATAATATGTGTTTGTGAAATTATTATTTAAGCACTTTTGTGGTGAGTTTATCGTGTATAAATGAACGATAAAAGGGTATGTCTAATTGGCTAAGATCTGTTGTATGAGAGAAAGGTGGTGTTAAAAGTAAATGTCGTGACATTGTTAATATAAAAATTCCACACTCATTAGAATTGGTTTGTTGTGGACCACGGATATTAATCTGAGGTGAGATTATCATACTTAAAAGAATATCTGTACGATGTTGAAACCAATAGTGCATATTTTGAAAAAATATAATTGCGTGAAGAGTTTAGACTATCGTAGAAAAAAAATTATATGATTTTTAATGTCGATATAACCAAGTGTCCAATGATTACCCTGCAAATGTAGAAGAATAAAAAAATGGTCATATGTTTCTAGTGTGCGTAATCGATAACGAGAGTAAATTTGGTGATTTGTAAAAGTATAATTACGATGTGCAATACCTGCAGAATATGAAAAATTGTTAGTTGTAAATACAGAAGGAAATGTTTTCATTAGTAAGTCCATGTAATCGTCAATAGGTACATCTGAAATCAAAGATGTGTAATGTATTGTGTGATATTTGCATTGTGAAGATAGTTGTGCATCATTTGAAGGTGGATCCCATAGTAAAATTGGAAGATGAGAATGAATCGAAGGAAGTGGATTGATATTTGAATAAGAAGAATGTTGTAATGGTGTTGATGAAGCTAAATGTTTTTTGAGCTGAGGATGGTTTGATGAAATATGTTTTTTTAATGATTTATGAGGTGTATGAGAATAAATATTAGAAGGTTTGTTTTTGGAAGGGGTTGATAAATGATTTAATGTTAAACTATTTTGATAAAGAAGTTTTTCTGCTAAAACTTCGAGTCGTGCGTGTTCTTTGAGAATAGCAGTAAGAGGTTTGAAATATGAACAAATGTCTTTAGTAAGTGGTTTTATAGTAAATAAAGCAGATTTGTTTATAACACGAGAAACTATAATATAACCTTGTTGTGGAACGTTATGTTTAGGTTTTTTTTCTTCAGAACATGTTTTTCATTCAGCGACGAATAAGCAAGATGATGTTTCACCATGAATTTGATCAATTGTAGAAGATATTGCAGAAATAAAAAGAAATTGCAAATTTCGAAAGGTGCAAGTTCTTTGAGACATATTTTGTGAAGTAGGAAGTTCAATTGTAAAAGATCTATGAGATCATTGTCTAAAAACGGGATATATGTTTTTTGGCAGATTGTTAGAAATGGAAAGCGAAAGTGGTTCAAACAAAGATCGATTTGGAATATAAATACAAGCCAAATCAGATGCACAACTTAGAATTAACACATGTATATTAACATTTTTGTCATGGAAGGTAGAAAATGTTGTGTCAGGTGAAAATTGTAATGAATGAAGGATTTCAGATGTTCAATTTGCAATTCCCCGTAGAGGATCGATATTTTGCATGAAAATGATTGGCATACCTAGTAAAAGGTAGAGAAAGGGTGCAAATCTATCTAATTTTTTATCTGGCAACGACATTATATGTGCAATGTCATGATTATTTTTTTTTTGTAATGCATTTTTAAAATCAGCGATAATGCGAACAGGGTAATGGTCATTTTGTAATTGTTCACACAATGTGCATGTATAAATATGTATAACGTTGATATGAGTATCGTTATCAGATCCAACAAATATAGGATGAAAATTTTCTCGAAGGTTTATCGATTGTATTAGCGAGTCTTGTTTTGTTTCTTTAATTAATCTGCTATTAATTATGTCGATAAATTCGTCGGTCCAAATTTCAAATCTAACATTTTTGCAATGTATTCCCCATTTAGGATCTGTTTTAAATCGTATTGTATCAGTTAATATTATGATGGTGCAAAATAATATCCACAATTTGAATGCTTCGTGATCAGAAAATGCATGTGCAAGGTTTAACATGGTTCATAAAAAATTTGTATGCCTTTTACGGGTAACATTTGAAAGATATCACCAGATGTAAGTATATAAATTCCTCCGAATGGAATATCAAGTTTTCGTGCGTCGCGCAATGCAATATCTAAACGAACGAAATCGCTTTTGCTCATCATGCTAAATTTGTCAATAATAAGTATAGTCAATTCAAAAGTAAATCCCGGTATGCCTTTTAGTTGTGCTTTTCGACGATCAAAATAACGATCTTCTTTAAAATAATGCATTTCTATCCAGCTATGAAATGTTGTACCTGAGATTCCTACTGCTGTTTTTCCTGTCATTTCAGTTTTTGCGATGCTTTTGAGGTGTTGCCATGTATCAGCGAATATTTGAATAGCAGAAATGATATTAGATTCACCAGTGTCACCTTCACCTATAAGAAACATGAGAAGTTATTGATCTTTCATAATTTCTGATAGATTTTTTAAAGGTATTGATTCTTCTGTATTTTCATTTGATGTTTGTAATAACCAAATATTTAATAATGCCCGAGCAAGTAAAACGAAAGCAAAATGTTATTTTTTATTTAGTCGGAAGTATTGAAAAATTTTAGATATTGTAGGAAAAGCAAGTATACAAGAGTTTGATGGTTTAGAATTTGGTATTTGTATACAATTGTATGGTTGAAGTGTATCTTTGATTAGTTGCACACGAGTTAATAAAGGTATAGTATTCCAGTTCGAAATTGAATTTGGTATTTTACAAATATTATATGGTTTCGTTTTTGTCAATGATAGAGCCATATTAATATCAGGGATTTTTTGTTTTCTACAAGTTAGCATTGGGAATTAAGTTGAATTATGTAATGTACTACATATTTTTTAATGTTTTATTGATAGATGGTGTCATTAATTTTGAAATATGATATGAAATATTTTATTGTTGTATTGATTTGGAATTAATCATTGAAACATAATCTTTGGCATTTTTATTATCTTCACCTTATGTATTATACGAATTTTTTTTTTTTAATGCAGTGAAAAAGAAAGAATTATTATATGTTGCTTGTTCTAAAAAAGAATCTGAGTTTTCGTTGTCACTTTCATATTCTACATATTGAGTTGGTCTATTCTTCTGTATTTCGTTTGTACGTTCACGAGCAATGTGATAATTTTGTATCTGTGGATATATGTTGTAAATAAATGTAGGCATATTTTCATAAAAATAAATGAATTCATCGTACCAATTTAGATTATTATGTATTAAGTCTGATAATTTGCAAAATGGTTTGAATATTAGAAGGGATATTTCAGCGTGTCGTTTTTTTTTTTTTTTTTTTCCATCTGTGGAAGTTTCTAAATAAGGAATACGCATAGAATAAGGAATTACAGGTATACATGGATGTTTGTATTTATTTAAACATTTGTGTCCATACAATAGATGATCAGATAAGAAATTCTTTTTAGGTTTTGATTTGGTTGATTTGTTAGATCGATAAAATTGCATAACAAATTCATATAAAGACGTATTTGTTAGTGTTTTTTTACGATAAATATAATTATCGAGTGAATGAGAAACAATATATGTTTTATTTATTTTTTGCAAAGAACATGTAGTCTCTTTGTCATTTAATAATTGTTTTAACATGTTGTAGAGGGGAATTGTTTCATATGTGTGACTTTGGTAAACACAATATTGTCTTAATAGATATAACGCACAAAGTGGGCCTGCGATTTCTTGTTTGTAAGTCATACTAAAAAACTGAGATGATAATCGGTGACGAGTTTTAATTTTTACTGATAGTGGTGTTTCTTGTTCGATTATTTTTTCTTTGCGTTGTTGTGTGTCAAAAGCAGTTAAGCGAAGAGCGACTTTACAATCAACTTTATGTTGGTCTTTTGTTGCGTAGTTACAACATTAAAATATTTATTATACTGCTCCAACATCACCAAAAAGAGGTTGAATATCATGATTACATTTATAATTTTATAAAATTACAATTTTATAAGCATTAATATAATCATCTCCGGATGCACATGCTAATTCAATTCCTGTTTCATGTAATGTAGTTTTTTTGCAATGTTCACGTGGGAAAAGGTATCGACATATTTCTTCGTTTCTATTCATACGCGTTTTTTTTAAACATGATTTAGTAGGTGCCCAGTGATGTGTTTGAACTGGATAAAGAAGTGCAGGTAGCGATAAAGGGAACGAAGCATAATGTGGGGGCATTGCCTATAAAGTTTGACTTATAGGATGTGTGTGGAATATATCATCAGTCATACGAATATATTTGGCCCTTGGAACATTAAAATTAGATAATTCGTCATATCCAAGTGACGGTTCAGATTCTGAAATTTGTTGACGAAGTGTATGTTTTGAACTAAAAAGTGTATTTGAATATGTACATTTTAAGCCTGTAGATTCGTGTTCTGATTTGGAGTGTTTTTTTTTAAATGATGAACAACGTGTTGATGAAGAAATTGAATATGGTATATAACAGGGTAGTGGTGCAAAACATTATGAACAAGAATGTAATGAAATGTTTTGAGCTCCACACGTTGTTACAATACTGTCAACATATAGTGAAAATTTGCTAAATTGAGTATTAGAAGTTTGTAATTTGTCAAATTGAAGTGTTGTTAGTGATGTATTTTCAAGCCAAACAAGTGTGTGTAAATGTAGTGTTCCTCGTCCTTGTGTTTCTATCATTCCGAAGTATGTTTTCACATTACCAAATCAACCTCCATTGGGTTTGTTTTTACGTCTAATAGGGTCAAAACTAAGAAATATATGTAAAAAGATGAGTATGAATCGGTCAAAGAGACGTGCTGATGCAATATTATCTGTCATTGATAATTGTTTAAACTCTTCTGTGTTTATATGAGGACTCGTTACAAAAATATTGCAAATTTCATGAATATTAAAAAGACCGACGTGTGATGCAAAGGTATATGTTGTATCTGTATTTGGTGTTTATGTAATAAAAAAAACTCAGTTGACCGAAACGATCGCATGTTGCAAATGCTTCTTGATGTCGTGTACGTCGTTCAGCGTTGCTTCCCCACACATGTGCAGAAGAAGCACATTCGACATGTTGAAGCAATTGTCTTACAGCTGGATTGTCATTGGGTACAATATGACCACAAAGACGTCGTCGAACATTTTCTGGGCCAATTTTTAACATGTTAGTTGTAATTTCAGCAATGGGTTGATGTCATTGTGGTTGTTTTTTACAAGTTATATTCGAAAGTTTATATCCACGCTTGAGTGAAAAACGATCTAAATTTACTAGTATACAATATGATCCTTGCGCGAATTGTCGATCAGTTAATAAATAATAATGTTGCGTACATAGTTGTTGTGAAACTTGGATTCGTCTTTTAGATTCTCCTGAATGTCCTCGACAATATGGAAATAAATGTGAAAACATTTTTGTTTCTTAGTGAAGGTGAAACATATTTGCAAATATTGATGATGTATGAATTGCAAAAATAGGTTCATGATCATTTAGTTTTGATAATTGTTCAACTATTGAGTTTTCAATGTAGTTGTCGATTGGTGCAGTTTCATGTGGGAAAAAAATAGATTTTTCGATACATGTATTTTCGTTGCATGTTTCTTGAAATGCATTTAAACCATCACGTTCACTATCTCATTCATTAGCAAAAGTAGTATTAGATGAAAGATCTTCAATTATATTATCTAGAATATACATAGCATAATTAATAGGAATATTATCTAGTTGTGTTTTGTCGAATTTTATATGAAGATAAAAATCATTATTTTTAACATAACACATGAGTAAGTTTTCGACAATCGAATGTTGTATACGATGAAGTTTTCAAATTCGTGTAAGTTGCATATCAGTGAAAGGACCTGTTAAAATTATTCGATATAGTGTTTCTTTTGTTATTGATATAGGGAGTAAAATTGCAGCCGAGCCTGGGTTTGCTTCGAATACGAGTAGATGAGATCGTATTGAACGATGCATTCCTTCACGCATGATTTTTGTTTGTGCAAGTATATTTGTCAAGCTTGTCATTAATAATTCAGGCTAAGTAGCTTGTTGTAAAGATGGTGGTAATCTACCAATGAAAAAGTGATTTGTAATTGCAAATTTTGGTAAATGTGTTTGTCGACGTGGATTAAACAATGTATTGTTACATTCTTCAAGTTTGCATATGTTCATTTTTATATTTCGATTTGTTTCAATATTTATATATTTTTTACATAGCATAATTTTTTTAAGTAAAGGACATAGATCACTGCAACCATAATGTTTAATAAGATCAGGATGTAATGAAGGTTTAGGATTATGTACATATTTATGCATACAATTTATAATATTTGAATCGTTTCTTTAGGATTTATGAATATTAATTTGCAATACTAATTCATCACAAACACAATATGTTACGCTTACTAGTTGTGAAGGGTTTAATTGTTGTGATATATGTTTCGTAAGATTGTCTTTTTGTAATTCAGAAATTGGTAAAATGAATGTTGGAGTGATAATATTTTTTATATGATTGTTGTTTGAACGTGCAAGCATTTTCAAATGTATGTGTTTAATTGGTTTATTTATATTTTCATGTGTTTTGGACATATTAGTAGTATTACTTGATAATGATATATTTGATTGTCTTCGTGCAAGAATTTTTCAACATATATGTTTGATTGATTTATTCAAAGTTTTATTTGTATCACATATATTTGAAGTATCATTTGATAGTATTGTATTTGATGATTTTGTATTTGGTATTATGTTTGTTTTTATTATATGAGTGTGTTAAAATTTCTTTTGACGAGCTCATTGTTTTATACGTATAGGTTTATTTTGTAAATTATGCGACGATATATTATGTTCCTTTTTTAATAGCATATCTTTTTCATTTAAATTTGGGTTTTCGTCATTATGAATCTGATTTTTTTCAGTGAAAGATTACAATGAAGTACTATTTTGTGATATTCAATTGTTAATATTTTATTTTTTTATTTTGCTTATCTTTGCCAAGCAATAGGGTATGCTAAACGTTTTTAACGAGTTTCTTCACTTTCATAAAGTTTACGTAAACGAGCTGCAGCACGTCGTTTTCCTAATTGCATTTCTCGTTGTTCTGCTGTTTTCTGTTTTTTGGAAATTTYATTTATTTTTATGTCCTTATTATTGAGTATATCATGTTTTAGATGAAATGAATTAAATAAATTAGTATTTGGTAATATTAAATTGTCGACGTTTTGTTCTTGTAATAATATATTTTGTTTTTTTTAATTTTGTTTTTCAGTATTTTGAATATCATTTTGTTTATGAAGTGAATTGTTAATATTTTATTTTTTTAATCTTGCTTGTTTGTGTGAAGCAACATAGTTTGCTAAGCGTTTTTTATAAGTTTCTTCGCTTTTATTAAGTTTACGTAAACGAGCTGTTGCACGTTGTTTTGCTAATCGCGGTTGTCGTTTTTCTGTAGTTTCTTCTTTTATTTGCCTTTTTTATTAAGTTCATAGTTTTCTGAACAGGGTGATGACATTTTGTTATATATATAATAAAATACGAGTAATAGAACAGAAAAATTATAGTAACTATTCTATAATGACGAAAATTATATGGAGATAACGAAACTAGATAGGATTTGATTATTTTCAAAGTTACACGAGAATAGGGAAATTATATAAGATTTTCTTAATGTACATTTATAGTTTTTAAGAATTTATTTTTGGTAGTTTTTTTAGTTTTCTTTGAATGAAAATCCGGCAAAAAAAAAAACAAAAAACAATTCGAAGCAAACAATATATAAAAATCATTCAAAAATGAGATTTTATATTATTTAATTAATATACATTTATAGGTTTTAGAAATTTATTTTTGTTAGTTTTTTTAGTTTTCTTTGAATAAGAATTTTACAAAAAAGAAACAAAAAAGGAATTCGAAGCAAATAATACATAAAAATCATTAAAAAATATAAAAATATTTTTTTAAGTCAAATTGAAAAAATATAAAAAAAGTCATTAGATAAAAACAACGAATCGACAACATTTTTTAATAGCAAAAAGGAAAACGGAAAAAAAAGCATGTTTTTTTTCTTTTAAATCAAATAGGGGAAAGAAAAAAAAATTGCAAGATAATATAAATACAAAATGAAACCAAATGGATAATCTGTACAATTTCAATTAAAAATATTATTGTATTGCAAAGAGGAGAAAAAACGACAAGTTTGATTTAAAAAAAAAAAAAAAAAAAAAAAAAAAAAAATTAAAAAACAATATGAACAAGAAATGACAAAAAAT